>VXBI01009426.1:849792-893667 GCA_013397375.1 Toxostoma redivivum
CCCCCCATTATTTGTAAGAGCTTTTATTTACTGTCTTATGGATTTGTAGGACTTGGCAAGATGAGATTCAACAAATTAGAACTCTGTTTAAAGGCTGATGTTTTCCAAGAACATTTTGTCAAAATCTTATTCTGTATTTCAGTGTGTGGATGAGAAAGAGAAGTGTGGCTCCTGTGTTACTGGTGATACATCTCTTGCTGCTTGTGGGAATGAATTCCTTATGTGTGCCTGTTTGCACCTACAGTCTCCAGAGGCCTTATCAGTATGGAGTGGTGTTCCTTTCTCCTGAAATGTGTGACTGTTGAGGCCAGACATGCTTTTGGTGCATGGGCTGAGCAGGGCTTCTTGTGGCCATGTTGGCTGGAGTGGGTCCAGATCTGAGAGCAGATGTTCTTAGTTGTTTTTTGCCCCTCTTCACTGCTTGGCTGGAGCAGGAGGAGCTTGGAGTATGATGAGGAAGGCTTAGGAATGGACTGGTGAGAAAGGGGATGAGAGGCTGGAGTTAGGTTGCAGTTTTAATTATGGTGGTTTTGCAAAATGGCAGCTCCAAGTAGGAGCTGAGAGAGAAATAGAAGAGTGTGGGGGGAAAGGAGGCAACAGTGCCAAGGGAGAGCAGCAGCATAGAACTAAATGTTGCAGCAACAGGAAGGGTTGAAGGATTATTTAATCAGAGGTTCTTTATACCACTGTTTTTGCACGTAACCAGATACCACTAATTTCCATGTTGCCAAAGACTGGTAGTTTGCTTGCAGCACCTAGCATTTGTTTTAGCCTCCATGTTCTGGAGCTTTTTATTTTGTGCAGAAGCTACATCAACCAACCAGTGTTTATTTGCATGAGTACATCCCTCTCCCTCCTGGCTGTGCATATTTAACATGCTAGTTATCTGTTGTCTTTTCTCAACACTTTTTTTGCTTGCTTTAGTTCAGCGAGCATTATGCTAATGATTTGTTTTTTCCTTTCCTTTTAGCTTGTTTTGAGGTTTTTTTTTGCTTATTTTTATAAGGCCTTGGAATATGGGCATAGTAAAATAGATCCCTTCCTCTGTCCTGGGAAGACTTTAGTTGTGTGGTTTGCAGCCTTTTAAGAGAACTTTTTACTGCAGAATATTTTTTTTTTCGCATCACTTTGGTATCTCCTAATAGGATAGCTTCTATTAATTACATTAACTGATCCAATAACTTAAAAACACAAAACCTCTTAACAGCATTTTTACAAGTTTATTTTGCATTAAACTTCCAATCACGTTTGTTGTTGCAATAAATGTATTCCAATCCACTTTTATTTATTCTGAACAAAACTTTTAATGGTACTTTTTGGTATCTTACCAAATGTTGACAAACCTGTACCATTATCATAAATACTTGTTTTTTGTAAGCTGCCTTCTTTTATTGCATTAATTCACAAATCTTTTATAGTTCATAAAAACTCTTTATTAAACCTGATGCCCACATGCATGCGTGCACTTTAATGATTTTTTTTTTTTTGAGTTTATTTAAAAAAGTTGTGTTAGGTGTCAGTGTTGTCTAGCATAATTAATGGCAGCTTTTTCTTAATGCAAGTTCCTCAAATTAAATGTCTGGAGGGTAGAGCTCCCTTTATGGTAATGCTCTGTTAAAAACAATATTGTTAAAAACAATATTCTTTTCCAGAAAGCTATTTTAATTTCTAAGATACTAACCCAGTGATGTATAAACTTGTGGCTTAAGGAATACTTTGTGATTTTGTATGGTCTTCTTTGCTTCCTTAACCTTTATTGGCCACCATTATGCAAGTAGTTTTTAATTCTGAAGCTATGTTCTGTGATTATTTTCTTTTTCACAGATCTTATTCCTTCAGTATGAAGAATGGATTTGCATGTGAGATGTAGTAAAGGGGGCTCTTCTCTGCAGGATCATTACCTCAAGAACTGAGGAAGTTTGTGTAGAGTGAGGCAAGATACTGCAGAGCTTGCAAGGACGATCTCTGCACTAGGAGAATGGAATATGCCCATGCAGAACAAATTTTGTGGCTGCATAATTTTCTTTTTGTATAAATGTGACTTTATTATGTTGCCAAAATATGGTCTTTATTTTTTGATCACCTCTTTATGCACATGAGCTAATAGCCTTTAATCTTCATTGGGGAGCTGAATTGTTGGTGGTCTTTGAACAGACTATACAAATAAGGAAATGCTGTATTTGGTATAGACTTAATTCAGTCTGCTTAAATGTGTCTTGCATCTCACAGTAATAAGAATCAGTAACTTCATATTAAATTATCTCCCCGTTCTGTGTCCTGAATAAAACCATGGATTCTGTTGGCAAAAAGATATGAGTGTGTATGTACAAAAAATGTTATTGGGTGGAACTAGAGTGCATATAAGTAGCTTTAACTTAACACTTCCTAATTCTTGAATCTTTAGTGCTGTTGTGTTAATGTAATTTCAAAATGGATGCTTTTAAATAAAGATTTATATGCAGGCAATATTCCTTGGGTGATGCCAAACAGCATCACCTCCATCTGCAGTGTCTCTGACTTTGTGTTTTTGATAGCACAGCAGAGGATTCTGGCACTGAGAATTTCTAGGATGTGCAGGGGTGTCTGTGCAGCCTGTGGTGTGGCCTGTGCTTGGTTGGAGCTTCCCTTGCACCATGTCAAGGTATCTGTTAGCTCTGCACAAGGTCATGTCAGGTGTCACTTCAAGTTCTGGTGGTCTGAGTGAGAGGTGGGGTAACAGACTCAAACATCCCTATTGTTAATGCTCCTCATCACTAGCTGCTAGCTTGAAAGATCCATGAATCCCTCCAGCCTTTTCCAATTAAAAAAAGCCTAAACACTGCAAGGAAGAAGAGTAACAAGAGGAAAAAGAAAAGTAAATGCATTCACACTTGTACCAAGAGACAGATGTGAGCCTGTACCCATCTAACAGCCACCTTTACACGGTGCAAGGGAAGCTCTAAGTGAGCAAGCACAGGCTTGGGGATTTTTTTTTTTGTTGTTGGTTGTTTTGTTTGTTTTGTTTTTTGGGGGTTTTTAGTTTTTTATTTTTGTTGTGGTTTTTTTGTTGTTGTTGTTTTGTTTTGGTTTTTTTTTTTACAAAAGCAAAGGAGTTGAGATGCCTAATACATTATGAAGGAAGAGGAATGGTGGGAAAGAATACTAAATAAAGTACCTGTAGTTAAACTGCCTGTTGAGGTAATATAATTTCAGATGATGTGGCGGTAAGCCCAGCACCAGGGAGCATTTTGATAAATGTGGTTCTTGGACAGTGGTGCAGGCTGGGGCTCTTCCAGCTCCCTGGAGGATGCAAGATCAGGCTGCTCTCTTATGTTATGCTTTTTAGCTGCGTGCTTCTAGGCATGAGAACTGGGTTTAGGATGCCTTTGCAGAAAGCAGCACCAAGGTTGGGGCTGAGTGACACTTAGCAGTAGCTTTTACAACCAAGAGTGATTCCTTTCAGGAGAGCATTGCCCAAGTCACAGCAAGTGATAGCTGAACAGAGCTGCTGGTGGGGGTGCAACCTCCTAAATTCTGATAGTTTTGTTGTCCCCATCAAAGGGCAGGTTGCTCATTTCAGGAACAAGCCAGTCTGTCTTGAAGACTGTAGTGATGCCCTCTACTGCAGAGTCTCTGCTTTATGGAGAAAATTGTTACCTTTCCCAAAACAATTCCCCTGCTGGAAGTAGAGAATGGATACTAAGAGGACAGGTCTATATTACTTGACACAGAGCAGACAGACAAAACTGCAGTCTCTTGTTCTTCTCATTCTCTCATCTCTCTGCCTGAATAGAATTGATTGGCTAGGACATGCTGTAATTTATTTCTACAATGAATAATGTTCCACTTTATCCTCAGGGACAGTTGGGTGAGTAATGTCATACTGACCTTGACACCCTGATGTTGCAAAATGCAGATGAGGTTGGCTGTTTCAAATAGAGAAGACGTTCATTTTTTTTTATTATTTCTAGTAAAAGTGGGGCTAATAAGGAAAAGTTTGTGAGCTTTTTGCCCGTGCTCTCTATATGTAAAAGTATTCAGCTACTTCTGGGATTTGATTTGATTTACAAGTTCAGTAGATAGATGTTCTTAGCTTCAGTGCTAACTCTCTACCTTTTATCAGCTTACAGAGAATGAATTTTGTTCATCAGTCCATGTTTTAACATGTAATTCTAATGAAGTGTGATTGACACTGTTCAAATAAACTTGTGCCATTCAACTACTGTTCCAAAGGTTTTGCAAATTTTTGCACTTTAAAAGTAAATAAAATCAGATTCCCTATGTACTGGGTGTGGATTTGTATATTTTTCAGAGGATGATAGCCAATTCTAGAATATAGTGGAATGATTTGAAACATTGACCGTATGGTAAGAGAAAACATAGCAGCACAGGAAAAACGTATTGCAGGATAGCAAGGAGGCAAGAACCACCTTGAACCTTTAAAAAAAATATTGTTTGTCATTCTGGTCTGTTAGAACTGATGCTGGTCTTTGTATGCTTGGTGTTTTGACTGCATTAAAGGTAAGAGAGCCTGAGTCACTGCAGAATTCAGGCATGGACAAATGTGAATTGCCTCTGAGTAAACCACCTGCAAGCAAGAAGCTGAAATTGCTCAGCAGCTGCGGGGGAAGCTGTGTGGGTGCCTTTCTGTCATGGCATACAGGCCACCTCCTAGCATGTCACTGTTAGTTTGCCTCAGTGTCTATTAGTAACTGATTTTCTTTTCAGCAATGGCATCACATGAAAGTTTCAGGAAATGAGGTTCCTAGTGAGCTTTGGACCAGGCCCTCAGCAGAGACAAAATGTGTACATATACCATCCCTTTATCTGTTTTAGAAGATTGAAGATCTTTGCCATCTTAAGCCATGACTGCCTGTGCAGAGAGAGTCATAAAAAGCACATGTGAATAAACTGTTTTAAAACATTTTTAGGTAGCTTAATTGCAAACCACATGCTTTCCTCTTACCATTCTTACTGCTCAGACACTTGCAATTCTTGAGTCAAAACATTCCTGATTAAAAGCTAGAGGATTCCTGTTGGAAGCCTGGGAGTTTTGAACTTTCTGTGCTTTCTGGGAATGACCCTCAAAAGAACACTGCTTTTGACGCCTTAGAGAAGGCTTCCAAATTTGAATGATGGAGTTAGAATCACTGGTGTGTAGTTAGAATAGAAGTGTGTAATATCACATGGTGAAGGGTTTGGAATTTGGGGTTTTAGAATATAGTAATAGCTATGGGACAAGGTGGAGGTTCTTGGGCATTGGCTTCTTTCTCTTGTTCCTTCTTCTTGGTTTTAGGTAGTAGTTTTTGGTTGGGTAGAAAGTACTGCAGTGTGGGTCATAGGTGTTTGGTCACTGGGTCAAAAGTATAACTAATATAGATGTTAGTTTTTAATTGGATAGGCTTTAAAAGATCTTGTAACTAGCTAGATACACTGACTTTTTCTCACTTTTAGCTTGTTAGCTAGAAGTGCTGCAGAACTCTCTGTACTATAGATAAGATTTAATAAACAACTGAGTCCGACCAGGAAAATCTGTCTCTTGTGCTGCAATCCTGACTCTGAGTGAAGGCAGAGGAAAAAAGAAGCAAGCCACTAATATATGGAGCCACTAATAGATTCCTTGAACTTTGTTGGAAATGCTTTCAGTAAGCAAAGATGGGAATTCTGTGTATGAGAAGATCTGAAGTCTCCAGGGTTTTATCAGTTATTTTGGAGAAAGAGCAGATATTCTGATGTAGAGGCTTTACTCTGTCCTTCATGTCACTGAGGCAAGACTGGGGAGGAGCATTCAGCTCAGGTGAATCTCTTCTGAGCTATCAGTCATTAACGTTAACCCTTTTTTGTGTTTAGGCAGTGGTAGGTGGATGCCTGTGACTGAGCCTGTTGCCCAGAGGAGGAGTAGATGGAGGCTGTTTGCCTTCCGTTTCTGGGAAATGGAGAAAGTAGGAATGACTGCAGGCTGATGCAGTTGGGAAGGGTTCTGTTTCAAAGGCACACCTCACACAGAGCTCAAAGGTGTCTGCACCCCTGGGCTAGGTTTGTCTGAGAGACTCTGCATGGTGCTGGTGTTGGATGGGCCAAGCTGCAGGGCATGAGGGGTCTCATGTGTGGTGTTTATCCATTTCTGAGTCCTTCACAGCTCCACAGAGTGATGCTGTGTGGGTAATGGGGAGTCTGACACATTACTGAAAGCATTCCATTTCCACAACAGTGAGACTTTTCACATTTCTGAGAGTAACTGGCTGCCTCCAGTGCATCAGCTCTGTGATATTTTCATGTCCTGCATTCTGCACTCTCTCAGCTCTTTCATGAGAATTGTCCCATGTATCAACTACCGTCTCAATGATACTTCAAAGAGGAAGTTTTCTATTTTTTAGCATTTTCTATCTCATAAGCATTTTGGTTAATAAATTATTCCATAGACTGGGTGTTTAGGCTTTCACATTGTGATGTGCAGTCTCATCTGTTTGGAATTTGTTTGATTTATTCTTTTACATTTTAAATGCTCCTCCTGGGTACAGATAGCCCAACTGGTCTTCAGCTGCATCTGAGTCCTGCACTGATCACCACTGTTTTTGTAGTCAGTGAGTCTATGACAACCTGACACAGCTGGCATGTGGCTACCCAGAAGTCTGTAAGAACCATCCACTTTGAGCATTTGTACCTCCTAGATGTGGCAGGAATGTTCCCGTCCAGTGTAATAGCATTACATTATTTTTTCTTCATATCTAAATGAATTGCCTTGTCTTTCTGTCTGATAGCAAATTCCATGTTTCATTTACAGTAAACCTTTCAATTCTCTAATATATGCTCGGCTTCAGGATACACTAGATTTTCCTCTTCATTATTTAAAAAGTGTTATCAATAAAAAGAAAATTAAAGTGTGTCATGGTGATTGGGAGAGAAAATAAATATATTGAAGCTAAGCATTCATCCCAATTAGACCTTGTCACTAAGAAATACTGGCGGGGGGGGGGGTTCACAAAGAGGTTCAGAAAATGTGAAATAATGTTGGGATTTAGGATTTTTTGCTTGTTTTTTTTAAAATTAATTCTCCTTTAGCAGGGTGTGGGTTTTTTGTTTGTTTTTTTCATGAATATAGTCAAATTTATTGTTTTCTGAGATTATTCCTCATAATAACTTCGTCTTGTAATACTTGGTTATTACTCGTCTAATGGCAGTCAGACATTCCTGGTCCTATGACCCTCTGGACTTACACCTCCTGGATTTCATGTTCATTGGCTCTAAATATACAACATTCCTAGGGCTTCTTTTGCATAGATGTTTTGAATGGCTTACTTCAAGTTGCTGATTGCTAAATCCTAAGGGGGAGTGGGAATGTGTAAGATCCTTAATATATTCATAGAATCATAGAATAGTTGGGCTGGGAGGGACCTGAAAGATCATCTAGTTCAGACCACCATGCCCTGGACTGGGATGTCTTCCACTAGGCCAGGTTGCTCGAAGTCCCATCCAGCCTGGTCTTGAACTCTTCCAGGGATCTGGCATCCTCAGCTTCTCAGCATAATGTGTTGCAGTGATTCACCACCTTTACAGTAAAGGATTTCTTTCTAACATCTAATCTAGATCTTCTCTCCAGCTTTGTTGTAGCCCCCTTCAGGATCTGTAAGGCTGCTGTAGGGTTTCCCTGGAGCCTTCTCCAGGCTGAAGCAAAAAAGCCATTGAGTACCTCACAGCCTTCTCCATGTCTTTTGCAGCCAGGTCTACCCTATCCTTCCTGAGAGGACCTATGTTTTCCTTGTCTTTTATTCCTGATGTTCCTAAATAAGCATTTTTATTACCCTTGAGCAACATCATTGCAATACCCTGACCTAAGGAATTGGTTGTCACTGGCAGTAGATAATGAGAGCAGGTGCAGTTAGTGGCTGTGAATGTGTGTGTTGCAGATGCTGTGCCTAATCTCTCCTGTTTTCATGTGAACAGATAGCCTTAATATTAAGAAAAAACCTCCACAAGCATAACTTAATTTTTATATCATCTTTATATTGTCTCTTACTGGTATATTCAGTATAGCAATTACAAAACCAAATACGCTGTGCCTACCAGAAACATTATCAGGTACCATTTAGTATACTCTTAAAAATGGCTTGTTAGAATATTAATGTCTATATTGTTTTTTAAAAAACATTTATTACTTAGAGTACCTACTAGTTGTCTGCTGCTGGCAATTATCAAACAGATTACCAGTTGTCAACTAACATGTGAATAACCTACTGGGTTGTTAGAATTTCAAATAAGTTTTAAAATTTTCCCATTGAACAGAAATGCCAAATTCTAATGATTCTAGTTTGCAGTCATAAGGGAACTGACAACAGGATAAGGTTGCAGCAGGCAAGGCTGGATTTGAGCAAAAGCTGTAATTGGGAGGTATTTTGATGCCCTTGTAGAACGAAATCCTCCTAACTCAGCTTCTTAATGCCCCAGAATATTGTAAGTGTATTTTTTCAAAAACTGTCTAGGTAGAGGCTAACCCTGATAGAGGGATTGACACAGCCTTGCTTTTTGAAGGGTAGCTTTGTTATATAGAATAGGTCAGTTTGCTGGGTCAAAAATGTGGTTAGTGAGAAGCTTCCTTTGCAAAGCAGCGCATACAAGGACGCTTGTGGCTTGCTTATGTGTGTACAGCTGTCTAAGTTAGATTTCCCCAGAATTCCAGACACTAGAGAGGGAGTTTTTCACTGTGACTGAGTGCTGCTTCCCCTTTGCACTTTTTCTTTTGGTGCTTCAGTCTGACATAATTTTATTAGGAGCCATTTCAATGTACTTGCTTTTACAAGTTCAAGCAGCTAACTGCTCCAGAAAGGTGTTTAATTTATTGCTAATTTTGTTATTCAAACATGTAGACAGAGGGAATAGAAAGAGTACATAGGTAGTTTAGGAAAAGATTGATGGCTCCATTTTGTAGTACCAATGTTTGTATAAGCATTTACGTTTTGGGAAGCTTGTATTAGCTCACCTGTTCTGAGGTTTCTCTGCATCTGCATGCTTTCAGAAAAGAAAAAGCACATTTAGTCTTTCTGCACCTTCTTTTCTATGTAAAATCTGTAGCTGAAGCCTAACATTCCTAAAGTTTGTATGCTTCAAAATCTAATATTTTAGTGAGCTGGAATTTATGCATGTTGTAGAATCCACACAAGGATGGCAGCAATTATTTCAGTCTCTTGTTACTGTGGAATGGTCAGCAACTGTCCTGGAACATGTCCTGGTGCCATCTGATACCTTGGCAGGTGCTCCAGGGCCCTGAGGACAAGCAGGAGAGTGTTGGGAGCAGGCAGGGAGCAGGTGCAGTTCCCCTGCCATGTTCAGCTTCCCCCTCCAGCCAGGAGAGGGGTGGGTGAGGAAGGAGGGTTGCAGGGCGATTCTCTGTGAGCCTTGCCCCTCGGTCGAGCAGGCTCTCCTCCCGCTGACCCTGTGGCTCATTTTGCTCTTGGCAGTGCTGCATGGGCAGGTCTACCGCTTCTGCACCTCGGAGGGGACCTGGCTGCTGAAGGAGAATTCGACCCTGCCCTGGAGGAACCTGTCTGAGTGTGAGCCCTCTGACCAGGTAAGAGTTTTTTCCCATTCCCCCCCACCTTGCTGCTGTTGTTTAGGACAAAGTAGAAGAGAGGAGAAAAATAGTTGTTGATGCCCATGCGTTTTTGCCCTGTCAAAGTAATCTTGACTGACTCACTGCAGTGAGCCTAAGGGTAAGGGACATCAGGTCTCCCCCCTTCAACAAAGGGAACATGGAGGGTATACAGAGCACGTTTAAATGTACGTGAGAGCCAAGAGAAGTGACTCAGGTGATCCCAGCTGTGGTGCAGTGCAAGGAGCTCAACTGCAGGAGTGACCTATTGTTATTCCTTTGCCTTTTTTCCGTTGTCACGTCATTGTAATAGGGACCATTTGCTCTGGCTTGTTAGCAGCTATTAAGGTGATTAAGATGAACTGAACTGAAGGATATTTGCTTTTCCACCTTTGGGCATGGGGCAGTCCCTGCCTTTTTTTTTTTTTTTAAGGTTTGGTTTTTTTTTTGTCTTTATACCTTCACTTTCTGTGGGCGATGGAATTAGGCTTGTCAGTGTTATTTTCTTGCCCTCGTGCTTTTTACTCTGCAGGGAGCTGAGATGCCTGGCACTAAATGAAGGAGAGCACAGGGATTTTCAGAGGATTTTTGACAGCCATTGGCGTCAGCCAGTGCACTGTGTGCGTTCCCATGACACGTGATACCACTACTACTGTGAACCTCCAAGGGCGATGCTTTTCCTCATAGAAATTGAGTGCACACTCTCTATCCCAGGGTACTGGGAACCAGTGCATTACCTAGTCAAAACAGTTTAAGTTTATGAAAGTCCCAAGAGCTGCAGGATCTATGCCCTCTATAGTTTCCATTGCTCAGTGCCTCATTCTTCAGATGAAAAAAGTGGCTACAGACTAGGAGGAGATGGGAAAAGAGAGAGTTTCTGTTTTCCAAAGATGTGAATTTTAACCTTTTCCTTTGACTTGAAGCCTTATTCATTGTCCCTTTTGTGTTCTGTGCTATACCACCAGAGCACATTGTCTTAAAGCTATGTGTAAGCCTGGCTGTTTGACTTTTCCATGTTGGCCATTATGATTTCTTCCAGAGCTGTGTTGGGACATGCCAATGAGTGAGATACCTAATGCTAACACTTGTCCATTTGGCACCTGCCTCCAATTTTTCATGAACTGATCTGGAATCTGAAACCTTTGTACGTGGTGTCACTCCCTGAAATGTGAACAGCCATGTTTGGTTTTTCCAGCTAATATATATAGAGCCCTATAGTAACTTCGGTTTATGCATCTGGCATGCAGGAATAAGAAGTTGTTTTTATAAGTTTGTCATGTGTTATATTACAAATGTAACTAAAATTAATTCCAAAGTGTTAGTGAATCTTTATAAATCAAGGTGTACAATGTCATTTTCATCTGTGTACGTTTCAGTTTTCAGGTTTCAGTTGTTTGCTTAAGCTTTGATACTGAAGAGATTTTCATTTTCATAAGGCAGTTTTTGTAACATTCCCTTATGAAGTATTAAGCTAGCAAATCTGAGGTACAGCCTGTATGTTCACCTTAAATCCTCCTGGCTGTGCAAAGTGCATCTGAATAACTGTGCCTAATTTTTGAAGTACAAGGAATATATTCCTTTGTACATCACAGGTCTCAGGAGTCAATTGCAGATTTAGCAGCTGCAAGAAGGGAAATAAAATCCCTGAGTCTATTTAGACAAAGATTCATGCTTAGAGATGAACTAGAACAGTGAATATGAATGTGCCTTGAAGGCTGAGCAATAAAACTGTTTTAAAATTCAGAGCTGCCTGTACGTTTTCAAGTAATTCTCTTCTCTATAAGGATTTTGGGCAGAATTTTCAAGCAAGGCTCTCAATAACCATGTTTTCAGTGAATCTGAAGAGAGCCCCCCCTGCTCTGGTCTGCAGCAGGTTGCTTCCTCTCAAACACTGCAGTAACACTCAGGTCATGAGATGCTGTTGGGCTGTTGTTTGTTACCAGGAACTTGCATAGTTGAGGCATAAGACAGAATTATTATTATTTGGTGGCAGAAAAGGGTTTAGCTATGTGAATGCAAGGCATGCTTTGCCTCCAAATCATCAAATAGGACCTGGATTGTTGCACTTTGAAGTGTAGATGAGGACTCCCCTCATTCTCACAGTAAGGAGACTTGCTTGAAGTGCTCAAGTCTGAAAAGATTAGGTCTTTCATTTTTACTGCAGGTCTGAGTTGTGTCTGTGGTTCCTGCCATCAGTTTTAAGACTTGCTTGTATGGTAATTCATGTCTCTCCAACTTTACTATGAAATAATGTCACATTATCTATTTTTCTAGCCAGGCTGAAAACATAACTATTTGAGTGAACACCTGGGAGCAGCTGAGGAATTAAGATTAAATTTTTATTTCTTTAGAGCATATGGAAAGTGGAAGACTGATTTGACATGTGCATTTAAACTTGAAAGTAGGAGAATGATTTCTGGTTATCATTAAGAAAGTTAGAAAGTAGGTGGGAGAAAAGAACTGAAGGCCATGAGCTCTCTCTTTTTCCCCTCCACTTTTTTGTTTTTCTTTTCTTCTTTATATGCTCTCAGGATGCACCAGAAGAACAGCTCCTGAATTTGTCCATCATATACACCATTGGATATGCTCTTTCCTTCTCTGCCCTTGTAATAGCAACTGCCATTCTTCTTGGATTCAGGTAACTGGCGAAGCTTTGAAGAGAGTGGACTAAAGGTTTTATGTTTTTCTATATGACAGTATCAGACTCTGACAGAAACATTTGATAATTTTTTTCCCTCCTTCCATCACCTCATTATTTCCCTATCTTTTGTCACTTCCGTGTTTCTTCCTAAAATAATTCCTTCTCAAAATGCAAGTAAAATTGCCACATTTTTGCGGTTACCCATGTGAACATGTGGAACAGGTACTTTTTGTCAATTGGAATATTTTGTTAGGCAATTTTATTTCAATTAAATTTCCACTGGAAGAGGGGGTAAAAGAGAGAGATGCAAGCATTCCTTCATGGTCTCACCTTGCAGATGCAGCACAAGTCTGAGATGGGCAAGCACATTTAGGAGAAAAATTTTCATCTTGCTTTGCTTGGAGTTACCCAGAGAATAAATTTCAGTCTGGCCTATATCCCAGCCCTCACATGCAAGATCTGCAGAAATTGATTTTTTGATAAAATTTTTATTTTTGGAGAACTTTCAGAAATTCTTATTTCTTTTGCAATGTGAAGAGAATCTATTAGAAACTTGAAAAGTTTGTGAAATAAATTGCTGTCAGCTGGCTATAGTGGCATACTAAGTTCATCCAGGTTTGCACCTACAAATTCAACAGAACATATGAAAATTTAGACACTTGGTTGGACATGCCAAAGATGCACTGTGTGTGTTTGGTTAAAAAATAAATGACAAAAACCTCCACCAGACCAAAACACAACTTTGGATTCCAATAGGGATCTTTTTTCTCTTCCTCTAAAAATGCAAGAGATGTTTTGATTCCAGACAGACTTTACTTCAGTTTGGGGGTGCTGAGCATAGGAGACTAATACTTAGAAAACACAAAGATGAGATCCTGTTCTGTTGTGGGAAGGAAGTCCCTCTGCCATGAAGCTGATCCCAGGTCCCGTCCCTCTTATGTCCTGATGAGGCTGCCTCTTAAAAAAGTATAATGTTCCATGTCCTGGTACTGTTACTTGAAATCAAGTCAAGAACCTTCAGTGCTCTCATCCTTAAGGAACTTCCTTCCCTGACTGAAGAATTATCATTGCCAGTTTTTGGTCATTTGCTCTGGTGGCTGCCCTACACTTTAAGCAAGGCAGTCCCTTTCCTTTATCTTCCCTTACGTATTTAAAAAGGTCACCCATGTCTTTTAACTTCTAATTTCCAAAACTAAAATGATGCAAGCCTTTTCACATTGAACCATACTTTTTAGTACTCTATTATCCCTTCTCCTTCCAGTGCAGAAGCATAGGTGGACAATATCAAGGAAGTTTTAAAATGACTGCAGAAATCCAGAAACATGCTCACCTTCTGTGACTGCCATGTGATAATTATGATTTGTATGTGTTGTACCTGTGCAACTTTGGGACCTTTCTGAAAAAGCACCAGATGGTCTTGAAGTCTCCAAATGTCTCCCATGATAACTGTTTTCTCCTCATTTCACCTATCAATGGCACTTCTTGAGTAATCTTAGCAGCCCAAATGTAAAGGTCACAGAGCACAACCATGTACTTTTTGAAGGAAGGAAGAAAGGATGTTTTCTGGCAGGGAACAAAGAGCAAGTTTATCACCAAGGGCTGGTAGGAAAAAAGGAATTTTGATGCTCTCACTTTTGTGGGGTGATGCTTTAGCATTTTTTCCCTTCCACTATGAAGCAGGGGCTGGAGAAGTGTACACAAGTGTGTGCTTCTCATTTTGAAAGTGAAGTTCCAGGAACATCAGAGGCACCAAGAGTCTTGTTAAAACTATGCTATCAATCCATTTTGTGTTCTTCTGTCTAAGTTGTTTACCAGGAGACAACTTGGTCCTGGATCCCATGAAATAAGAGACTTACCCCTATGTGATTTGCAGTTTCTGGATTCTGTCTGGAATCTCTGCTCGTGTCCCCAGAGCTGCTCAGCCTCAACAAATGGGTATCAAAATCTAATTCAATGGCATGCAAATACTGATGGGCCTCTTAGAGTTCTTGGACTACAGCATAACCTTTGTATTTGTCTTTAAACGTGATACAGCAGAGGAAGCAGTATCTCTCTCAAGTTCTATTTTGTGTCCTAAAAAAATGGAAGGAAATTTCAGTGGTGGAAGCTGAATTAGGCCCATAACCTCATGACTGAAACAATTTGAATAACTTGCATTGCATGTGGCAAAAATACTCAGTAACTACTTGCGACCTATTTTCTTCAATTGCCTAATTTACATAACTATTTCAATCGGATTGAAATGTGTAGCAGTTCTGAAGGGTAGCAACAAATGAATTTTGAGTTTAAGGAACATATATATTAATAATAGGTAAGTTTTGAAATAAATTGTGGCTAAAAAGTGATACAAAAAATTCTATCTGTTGTTCTTCAATGCAAACCTCTAACTTTCAGACTTAGTCAATTTTTCTACCAAAATTTATAGAGCTGTAAAAACCAGACATTTAAAGTATAAGTTCGCTGAAAGTTCTGCTGGAATAATTGCTCATTACCATATGTTTATGTCTGTCCTTTAGCATCTTAGAAATCATAGCCATTGTAACTTCTTTTGATGTAAAGTGTGTATCCTTGCAGAGCTGGAAGCAAAATGTTTGTGAATAAGGCTGGTAAAATATTGGCAGTACTCTGCAATTGGGTGACATTTACATGACTGCAATTTCTTTTGCTATCCCTTAACATGCTTTTTTTTGACAAGTAGCAATTTTATTGTCTTTGCAGCTGGCTGAAATTCAAGAGGATTTTTCCTTTGTTTTTTGCTTTCAATTCTGAATGCAGAGGTGAAAAATCTGTTCCTTTTACTTCTACAGAAAGTATTTACAATTCTCCCAGAAGGCAATTTGAATACAGATTTTTCTCTTGTTGTCAAAGGGTGATTTGCAGGTGGATGTTTTTTCATTGTGGGTTTGAGCACAGCCAGAAGCTGCACTGCACACCAGTCCTGAGCTTTGCCAAGGTAAACTTGCACAGTGACATTGGGGTCAATTCAAAGCGATTAGCTTCAGCATTATGTGGAACTTGACTTTTTTAGTCCTTTCAGATAAGGCTGCTGAAAATGGCTTTATTTTTACACTTCTTAAGCTTTTGAAATATTTTTTTTTCTTAACGCACCTATCTTCTTCCTTTCCCCAAATATTGGCTCTAAGGGCTGAAGTTTTGAATGTGTTTTCCTTGATAGTATTTTCTTCCCAAAGACAGTGTGAAATCCCTACAGCCATTCTCAAGTTATGGGATTTCCTCTTGTGCCTCCTGATTTCTTACAGGGCTCGTTGTTCCCTTTCTCAGTCCTGTGTCTGATGCTGCATCTTTTTTGTAGGTAGTGGATTGTGACTAGATTTTTCTTTTTACAGACATCTACATTGCACAAGGAATTACATTCACCTGAACCTCTTCACCTCTTTTATCCTCCGGGCTATATCAGTTTTCATCAAAGACTCAGTGGTGAAGTGGATGTACAGCACAGCCACACAAGAGTACCAGTGGGAAGGACTTATAGCCTTCCAGGTAAGGGCAGACACTGTGGTTGTTCTTAGGATATTGGAGTCATCACTGTGGTGTGTCTGTATGACAGCAGGTAATATAATTCTTTAGCTGATGGCATGACATGCTTATTTATGTGTGGGAAGTTTGCCCCCACTAGACAGAGGAACAAGAAGCTGATTTTTTTGCATACATATATATATATGTACATACACCAATGGCCATATCTTCTCTCTATACTGCAGTTTCATTTCTTTCTAGCAGTGACAAGAGGGCATTTCTTTTCCTAAGCAAGCACTTTTTGTGATAGAACTGTCTATCTAGTCAGTTGCTTGTCCACCAGCTAAGTTGGTTGCTCTTGGTCATCTCTATATAATCTCTTGATGACATGAAAAAAGGAAGCATCTGATTAAAATGCAAATTTGATAAGCAGTTAGAAAAGCTTTGGAGGAATAGGCTAATTAAATACTTCCAATTGATGAGAGAGGATATACAACTCTTTTGCAAATAATGATGAAAGCGTGCCTTTCCCCATTTGGATTTGGAAAGCAAAATGTACTTGAAACCTCAAAGAAAGGTATCTTTATTATCTGTATAGCTCTTGTGACTCTAAAACATGGGTACAGCATTTGCTGCTGCAGTACAGGATTGGAGTGGTCAAGGCAAACTCTCCTGATGCATCCTTAGTGCCCATCCTTTTCTGACACTGCCTAAGGCAGAATTGCTAAAATGACTTAGTGAATCTCATATGAGGGTTGATTTTTTTTCTCATCTGCAATTTATCAGTTGCCAGAAAATAACATTGTAAAACACAACTTAAATGTTTTGGAAATGTTCATATTGGATTGTCAGTCATTTACTCTTTCCAAAAGGCGCAGACTTTATGATTTTACACACTGTTTACCCTCAATAGGGGTTTCATCAGGTCTGATGGATATATTAGGTAATCAGGTTTCATACTTATCTAAAGCCCTACTGATCATCTCTGTAATTTACCAGCTATGAAAGAATTTGCACTTAAATGGGGTGGACTGGGCAACATTGCTATTCTATGAAAATATCCTTTGCTTTGGCAAATAGTCAACCTTTTCTTTTTAATAGAGAAGTTCTCAACTGCAATATAGAGTATCCAGGAAAGTGAAAGATTCACTGACTGTGGTTGATATAGTACCTTTCACTTGTTATTTTCATCTTTATTCATGCTTTTCAAAATAAAATCCATTGCTTATTGAGGGGAAACGACAGAACATGTACCTTTTTTTTTAAGGAGTAATGTTGTTGAAAGCATCTGTCTATTGTGCATAGCACCTATTACTGTCTCTGTCTGTTCAGCAATAAAATATGTGATTAGTTTAGCAAGCTCCTTTTTTGAGGAGCAAAAGTAGGAAAGAGAACCAGTCTTTTGAGTTAATATCCTTTTATTCTCTGTCCCAGTTGGGTTACTTTGGGCTGTGCTTTTTTCTGTCACAGGAATCACTCAGCTGCCGTTTGGTCTTTGTGATGATGCAGTATTGTGTGGCTGCAAACTACTACTGGCTGCTGGTGGAAGGCATGTACCTGTACACTCTGCTGGTACTTTCGGTCTTCTCTGAGCAGAGGATTTTCCGCCTTTATCTCTGCATTGGCTGGGGTGAGTTGATTTTTCCATTTGTCCTCCTGTGGCTGCGCTGGCAGATGGTATAACAGGAAAACTTGTGTGTCTGCCCTAGTGCTTCCCAGTTCAAGTCCTGCACTCTGCATTCCATTTTTGTTCCCAATCCCTTACCTTGTTTGGGCTGGAGGGTGTGGTCACAGCTCCTGGATGCTCATGGCACAGAGGCTGCAGAAACTCACCAAACCAGTGGCAAACTACTTTTCCTGCAGGACATTAGCTTTCCAGGACAAATTATGTGTGGGTGATTCCAGTTAGGTGTGGACTTTTCTGGACTGCCCTGCTTCATCTCCTGAAAGTTTCCCATTGCATTTCTAGACATGTTAACTTCTTGTGGTGTGAAATAGCAATGATGCTTTGCATCTGGGCAAGGACAACAGTAGAGAAATGGTGACAGCATGAGAGGGGGTGATGCAAAGGGACTGATGAACAAGGGGCTGCTAGCAGGGAGGTGTCAGGTTGGCTAAGTGGGCACAGCAGGTCAAATAGGGATTGTCTGGTAAAAAGAGTCAAGGGTGCATGTGCCATGGGCATGTGTGTGCTTGAAATCAAGGATTGTCATGCCTTGAAATCAGCTGGGTGAGCAAGGGTCACCTTCTTTAGAAAGGCTAAAGCTTTGATTCTTTCAATGTACAGTTCACCTGAAAACACATTACAGTTTGGGATTAATCCTATTTTTGGGGTGATCTTGCATGTACTTTTATTGCATTCTCTCCCTTCCTCTTCTCTGCCTTCCCTTTTTGGTGGAGTCAGGCCACTTTTGGAAAGATGAAAGTAAATCCAAGTAAATACTGCAAGTGTTTTCACAGATGCCAGTCTGAACATTTAAATTGCTTTGACTCTCCTCCTCTCTCTATGAATTTCAATTGTGAATATTTTAGCAAATTAGTTCACTGGAAAAATGCATATAAATGGCATATTATTGTGAATTAACCAATTCTACAAAATGTGATATATAAGGAGAAAAGGTTTTCTGGCACAGTGATAGGAATAAATAAATAAATGCAAATAATAGCAGTTTCCTGCTGGAGAGTTTTATTTAAAATTCTCTATCTTCCATATTCTTTCATGTCAGGCATGAAGCAAAAGCAGCACCATTTTGTTTAACATTTGAACTATATGTTTTAATTAGACCCTCAATTTAATTTAAAACAAAAGGGGAGGGGGAGATATCCTGAAGCACTGACTTGAGACCTCAAGGAAAGGAAAGGAAATGGAAAAGAAATTAGAACAAAATTATATCTAGTCAAATCCTGAGGGGATTGTGTTGTTTTATAAGAAAGGCTTAGGTTGCTTTTGGTCTGAATCACTTCTATTTAGAGTTTGTCTCCTGCAAATGAGAAGGCAGAAACAGATGATGTTATTTTGGTTTTGTTCTTCCTTTACAAAGGTGGTTTTGCTATTGTATATTGAATTTCTAGATGAGTTTGTGAAAATGAGCAGCAATGCAAGAACTTGGCACCAGATACATGGGTTTCATCCAAGCTTCCTAGAAAAGCTCTGTCCATGCCATTCAATTGTTATCTGTACAGTTTCTTGCTCATCCATATGTGTCTGCATGTGCAAACCTTGCCAGTGATTCTTCACCTTCAAATGCAGAAGCATCTGCTATTTCAGCACTCCCAGATTAGTTATACCAGATAAATTTAATCTCTAACCAGTGGAAAGATAGAAAGATTTTTCCCTTTCTTTCTGCTTCATTGGTGATTCCATTTTTTGTGTGCTCAAGTCCCTCACCAGGTGACTTTCTGCTATATGCAATACTCAGAAGATTTTTATTTAATTTGATTTTTGAGCTGTGTGATAGCCTCAGTATAATGCTGAGGCTTCAAAGAGAGACAGTAGGTTCCTGTTTGAACTGTTATCCTGCTCTTTGAAATAGTTAATCAACTGTAAAAATAAAGCTGGAACAAAAAATAAATATTTAATTGCCAGAGCTAACTTGATACTCTGACCCTTAGTTCCATTAATGAATTGTCTTCCTACACGATAGTATTTTAACTTGTTCATTTCTCATCGTTAGATGAATATTTATGTATAATAATTTCACATTTGTATTGCTCAAAAACATAGTCACTTCGTGTTGTTATTTCTTACAATTATATAATGAAGATTGTGATCACACTCAGTGGAGTCTGCTTCCCTGAAATGCAGGGTACTGATCTTGGTCTGCACCCTCCTCACTGCCCTAAGGTCCTTGAATTCCACCATTTCATGGTCATTGCAGCCAAGGCTGCCCTTGAGCTTCAGGTTCCCCACCAGCTCCTCCTTGCTGGTGAGAGCAAGGTCCAGCAAGGCACCTCTCCTCATTGGCTCCTCTGTCACTTGAAGAAGGAACTTGTCATCAGTGTGATCCAGGAAACTCCCGGATTGCTTATGCTCTGCTGTACTGTCCCTCCAGCAGATATCAGAGTGGTTGAAGTCCCCCAGGAGAACCAGGGTTTGTGACTGCAAAGATGCTCCTGTCTGTCTACAGAAGGGCTTCCTGGTCAGGCAGCCTGCAGCAGACTGCCCTGCAATGTCACTTGTCCCTGTCCTCCCTTTAATCCTGACCCATAAGGTCCTAGTCAGCTCCTCGTCCATCCCCAGGTGGAACTCCACATACTCCAGCTGCCATTGATATGGTGACACCCCCTCTTGCTCTCCCCTGCCTGGGCTTCCTGAAGAGCCTGTGGTATTCTGTTCCAACACTCTGGTGAGGAGCCATCCCACCATGTCTCTGAGATGCCAGTGGGATCATAGCCCCACAGGTACTGGCACTGGCTGGTAGGAATGGGATGGATTAAGGATCCCATTCCCCAGTAACTTTAGTTTAAAGCCTT
The DNA here is from genome assembly GCA_013397375.1 of Toxostoma redivivum. NCBI lineage: Eukaryota > Metazoa > Chordata > Aves > Passeriformes > Mimidae > Toxostoma > Toxostoma redivivum. The sequence continues at coordinate 869,949 of VXBI01009426.1, forward strand.
GTTCCCAGGTTTGGCAAGCCTGTGACTAAAGATTTTCTTTCCCTTCTCTGTCAAATTCAGCCCACAGTAGACCAATTGTTCCAAGATATTCCACTTATATTTTTGTTATATGATAATATCAGGTCAGTTTTAAAGTCAGTTATTAGACAGTAGTCCACTTATTATTAGTTCAAATTACTAATTATTCTTTGCTGTTGAAGTATTTATAAAGGGAAGAGTCTGTTTTGCATTGTTGTATTTTAACAAAACCTAGAAAAGTCATAAAATCTCAACAGACCTATGAAAACTAATGTAGTTTTATAAATTGGGGGTCATTTATACTAACATCACATATATTGATAGGACTCTATAAACCTTCCCTATTACTTGTGAGGTAATTGCATTCCTAATGGCCAATTCATTGCAGAGATTTCATGCCATACTAGGCTTCGAGATGGCAGTTTTAAATTTTTCCTATTTCATTTAACGTGGAATATGTCTTGCTTATGTCTTCTATTTCTTTGTCAAAGCAGACTTTCATACATTTGTGTGAACTTTAAGTTCCACATATCTTACTGCAAAAACATTTGTATATTCCATTTTGAATGCTGATGAAGGAAAAAAAAGGCAGAAAAACTTAGCAGCATCAAAAGCCCAAAAATATTAATAGGCTAATGGAAGAGCAGGTAGGTGAGAGGTTTCCTTCACTCAGGGGGTCAGCACAACAGCAGCTACAACAGCTGTTGATTCACATAGTCATTTGCACCTGCAGAAAAGAAAATCTGGTGCTATGCCCTGCTGGTACCTGGTGTTTCCTTGAGAAATCCTTGCCCATGGATCTCACTTTCTAGAGAGAAGAAAAAAACATAAGAGAGGGGTGAAAAAACCCCCCCAACCTAACTACAGAGATAAAGATCATTACGTTTTGTTTTGTTTCTCAGTATGTGCAGACTGGTCTGAATCAGTGTCCAGGATGCTAACCCAGTGTTCATCGTATCTGAGCCCAAGGCAGGAGTTGCTGAGCCTGACATTGATTTTCAGCCATCGGTACTGTACTGAGTAGTCTCTAGAGAAGAGCAGTTTATACTGTAAAGCTGCTGTATCAGCAGATCTTAGTGGAAAAGGGACCTGTTCACATTTAAGAGTAGAGAGGAAGGAAGACTGGGGAAACAACAGAAACATCCCACAGTGACTCTGTGCGACATCCAGACAAGAGACCATTTTCAGCACTAAAGGCTAAGAAAAAAGTGTTAATAAACAGCTAAATATTCTCTGAGCTTCTGTGGTAATTTTACACCCAGTTGCACTTACAGCAGGAAAATCACCATAAAAAATAAATAACCTGCTCCCTTCCAAGCCTTGGCAATCCAAACTTGCTCTAAGGAAGAATACTTTGAGGAATGAAGCTATTAAAAGCAGGAAGCTTGGCTAGGGCATCAAAATCTACATCCTGATTGCAAGGAAGATCTGACTAAAACAGAGCCAGTAAGAAACCTTCCTTCAGAAGCCCAGTGTGAACTCACTGTAGCAACAGGATGCATTCATTGCACTGACAACTTCTTTTCTGTTTTCAAATGGAAACTCTGCCTCAGACAAGGATATAAAAATAGATTTTGTGTCCAGACTGATCTTGGTAAGAAATGCATGTCAGGAGTTCCTCTTAATCCTCTTTACTCTCTGTCTTCAAAATTAAACTCTTTCATGTTTTTCATTTTTTTAGGAAGAAAAAAATGTTTCATCTTTTTTTTTTCTCACGTTATCAGTGCTTTTACTCTTTTTACATATAGTCATATTTATTTATAATTTCTTTCAGTTTCTCATGACCTCAGTCTTGCATTCCTTCATCAATCAGTTGTTCAAGTCAGAGCATCTTGGATGCTTTCTAAGAGAAAGAAGAATGGACTTGTTCTGACAGCAGTAGCATGTCCTTCTGGTTTATGTGTCTGATTTTCTTGGAAGTGAACTTATCACACGTGGAAATGAGGGATGTCAGGTTAGGGCTAGAATACTGAAAGCAGCCCTAAAATGCTGTAGTCAGAATATGTCCTTTAAGAGTTTCGGCAGGATGGCAGTGCTCTGGTCCTTCAGAGGCAAATCCACTTCAGGAAGACTTTCTCATCAGCGTGTGAGGATGAGGGGAGCCTCTCTTGCTCCTCATATGTCTCCTGAAATTGCCTCCAGGTGAAGTGAGGCAATACAATACAAAGCTACAAATACAGTGTCTGTAAGAATGGAAACTTGCTTGCACATGGAGGTAAGGGAAAGATGATGCCATGGAATAGCACCACCTGGTGACACTTCTCTTGGTAATGGAGGCACTGTGGGTTCTAGAACAAACCCCAGCTTTTCTGTTCTGTTTCCAAACTATCTCAGACCTGTTAAATTGAGAGACTGATTTTGCATGCTGCTCTCAGGACGTGGCAACTTCCATTAGCAGCTGCAGGAATTTCCTGACCCTCTCATTAGGGATAGTGGAGCATTCTAAAAATGTCAACCTGTGCAGATTTTCTCAACGTTTTGTTTTTTTACCTACTCCATCTTTTTTTCATTCTGAAAAATGATTGTTTTTCCAACCTTTTTTTCTTACTATGCAGATACCTGGCCAGGTGTAGAATATATAAGCTAGAGTGAAACTAAGTAGGTTGTGCTGCTTATTTATGCTGTGGGGTGTTAAGATGTTGATTGGCAGTTCCATTACATTTTCATCATCCATAATATATATTATTATTGCAGGCTATAATTCAGATGCCCAGTCATTGGAAGTTGAACTTTATTAGCTGAACTGTCAGCAGGCTTATTTTCTAGTACATTTGACAGATTTCATAATCACCATGTAGTGTTTAAAGATTTTGGGTCAGCTATCAGCCTGCAAGAATTAACATCTTGGAGTTTATCATTATCCGGCTGTTGCAGTTTGTGGCATCTTCAGCAGTGATGCAATACAGAAGAAAAAGTGGACATTACCATTTCCAGAATTCAGATACTTTTCTCTGGTCAGTTAATCTCAGAAAATATCCATCTCAGAGCTTTCTGTATGACAAAACAGCAAAACCAGGAAGAGTTCAGCCAGCACCTTAAATAAATGCCTCCTGCAAATGAGTGCAGTCTTTTTCTTGGATATGCTTTGAATAGCAGCAGCAGCAGGAGAAAGAACTGTGAGACTGAAACTCAGATGCATCAAAAGTGTTATGCAAGAAGCCCAGGAGTGGAATACACCACTGATGCTGTTAATGAAACATAGTCATCTGTGGTGTTTATTCAATGAGTTGTATTCAGTTTACTTCCACTGCCTGCTCAAACCTGACAGAATTCTCTTGACTGACTGAAGTAACCAGAATAATACATGGTTTTTTGCTAGTTAATTCAGGCTAATTAGGTATGAAGATGGTAAATTAGTCTTTGGAGAGTCTCAGTGATCCTTGAAAACTGCAGCTATTGCAGAGATGCTTCAGATTTGCTCTTTTGCTGTGATGGAATGACTTCTACAGGCTTGAAGTGAATTAGGGAATGTTCTTGGGGCAGTGTCCTCCTTAGATCTTCACTAGGGCTTTGGAAAATTGCATGTATTCCCATCTGCTGAAACTGTGTCCCAGGCAGTTTCCAGAGCAATACATTTCTCAGGACGAGGCTTTGTGAATTTGGTAGATGTCAGGCAGTATCCATGCAGTAAGATTTGAACATCAGTGCAAATTCACGTGTATATTGCACTAAGTCTTGGTGTCTCAGACTAAAATGTGCATTGCCAGCATAGAAAATAGTGTGACTGATGGTGCTGCAATACCAAGACACCAATGGTATGTATCACAAGGGGGAGTGGGCAGAGAATATTGAACAAGTTGCTTTATACTTGCTGCCTCTTAATTTGTATAATATTTGCATAGCTGGCATGCAATTCTATTGGCCTCCCTCTAGTTAGGCTCTTTTGAAATATAGTATTAATAATAGGTTCTCAATTCAAATGTCAAGTGATTTGATTAAGCATGGAGAGATTTCTGATGTATCCAGGAGACTGAGATATCCACAAATCATTATTGTTATCATTTGATCTATCAACTGATATATCCACTGACATACAGCCTTTGTGCTCTCAGTGTTTGTGTCTTGCCCTGTAAATTTCATTTAAGATGTCTTAATGCACAGCAGAGTCAAGAAAGAAATAATTCAAACTGTAATTTGTTTCTGTGAATCAAAAGCGTCATTTGGTTTGGAAGTGATGTGCAGTGAGCCTGTTGTTAATCTCTTTATATGACTATCAAGGCAGTATAGAGTTTTTGGCAACTTTGCTCACAAAATACTGTGTATTCTCAGTATCAAGTAAATCCATGGAACATGGTAGCTATTTGCCCAAATAATCTCTACTCAGTTCATTATCTTTGCTGTTATTCTGATGAATGATATTTTTTCCATGCTGCTCTTTGTTTTTCTTTTTTTTTTTAATTAACTGATTAAGGAGAATGTTATTATTCTGTGTCTGTAGTATTTAGCTGTTCTGATAGCTGAGAAATTCTACAGTACAATTTTTAATTTTTTTTTTACTGATAATACCCAATAAAGATACTGCTTCCACAGTGGGATATCCCTGTGGCTTCTGCTGCCACAAACTGTGGATTTGCCCTGTGCAGAACTTACTGCTGCAGCCTGATGTTCTCATGGTCCCTTACTTTACTGGTTCTTAAGAATAAATTAACAAAGTACAATAAATGTTGTTCTTTCTATAAAATGCACGTGCAGCATCAGACACTATCCAAGGAGGAATCAGATCATCTTGATCTATCCTTAAGCAGAAATTCCTCATCCTACCTGTTGAGTCACAACCTGCTCTCCTTCCTTGTGTGCATTTTTATCGTTCTCTGTACTGAGTATTGGTTGGTAGATGCACTTTAATATTCTTTTTAATGACCTAGGCTCTTCATAAATGAAATAAGATAATTAGAGAGTCTTTTGACACTGCAGAGCAGGTAATGAGTGCCAGGTGACTTGGCTTGTTCTCTGCCCTTTACACCCCAGATGAACTGACCATGTGCCGGCAGGTGAGTGTAGGGCCACGCCTCTCCTCACTGCCACCTTCGTCTGCTGTCCTTGCTGCAGCCACTCTAGCCCATGCCAGTATCACAGCCACAACTGGGACTTCCCTGTGGGGGAGAATGCTTGCTGGGTGTGTCCACAGTCCCTCTGCCATGGGGGGCATGTGGGGCTGGGTGTGCTCCAGCCTCCACCCCAGTAGACAGCCTGAACTTGGTCCTGCTTGAATGCAGTGTAGGTGACCCACTAGCAGAAATTTGGACACAAAGGTTTTGGCCAGAGCACACTGCATCTTCTCTAGCATGCGTACAGAGGCTAGTAGAGCTTCCAAAAGTTTAATTCCCTTGTCTGTGAAAATATCCACAGAAGAAGTGGTGAATGTGTGTTATGGGGCACTTGCGTTGTTCATTTATCATGCCTGTTGAGAACTAGGTGGGAGCCCGCTGTTCATGGCAATCTGTGGTGGATAAGAGCTGCAACCAGTTAATTATGTTGCTCATCATTATTTAGGGGGAGGGGAAGAGGGAGTTGTCCTCCTCTCTGCTTTTCCCAGTCTCAATGTCAATATCAGCCTTGTCTCCTCTCTTTTCAGGTGTGCCAATGCTGTTTGTTATCCTCTGGGGAACTGTCAAGTACCTTTATGAAGATGAGGGGTTGGTTTAGTTCTGATTTTTATAGCTGTCTCATTTGTGCTGTATGTGTGCACCAGCAGGTCACTGTTTGCTTTCTGATCTGTGTGGTTTGCTTTGCCAATGTGCTGAAACCTCACATAATTGCTTCTGTTTTGTCTGAAGGTCTTGCATAACATTTCAGAAAGGAGCATATGTTTTTTTTCTGATCAGAATTTTCTGCATGTCTGAATAAATCTATTCTTTTGCAGGTCAAGGAAAGGTATGTTTTGTTTTTCTGTACTTACAGGATCAACAATACCAGTCATCCCACCCAACCAAGACCACTCCTGATACTGTGCCTTTGGCAGTAGCCTTTAGTTGTTTCAGAATAAGACAGCAACCTCCCACAGGATTCTGCCTGCAATTTGTAGTGATTAGCCTATGCCTAGCAGCAGAGAAGTGATTGCCTTTTCTTGTTTAAGCTCCCATTATTTAGATTTTCCTAAAATAAAGGCACATTCTCTGTCTGCTTTCATTAGTCTTGCTAAAGTCAACTATGTCACGCACAAGACTGCTGTAAAACACAAAATATATTTTGTCCATTTTTACCATGGTGGTTGTTCTGGAAAAAATTACCTTAGTATATGCTTTATAAATAGCTATTTTACAAATAGCACTGTAGCTTGATTTTTTGTTTTTTGTTTTTTCTTAAAGGGAGGAAAGTGGCTTCTTATTTATAGAGATAGTGGCTACCTAGAATATTTGGGTACCTTTCTTTGTGAAAAGAAATAAATCTATGCTCTTTCATTTTTATTTTAAATTTATTATTTAAAGGATTTTCCTCTTACTTAATTTCCAAACTACCTAGCTAATTCTTTTGTAGGGGATTCTTTTTTTTTTTTTTCCGTCGCAAACACAATTATTGCTGGAGAGATGCTGCAATGGGAAAATTCAGTTTAGTCAGAGCCACCCCAAAATTGTTTTCTGGTGTTTCTGAGTAGTAAGAACCATCTTTTTTTTTTCTTTTTTTTTCCCCCCTGTTTTCCTCATGGTGGTACTGAACCAGTTCATTCAAAGCTGCCTTTTCTGGCTTAAGCAATGCTAGGATTTTTTGACTTTCCTTTTCAAGGTTGACTTGATGATATTCTGTAGCAAGATTGTGGCTGTACTGATGTACTCCAAGTTTTGTTGGAATTATCAGAATAGGTGTAGAGACCATGCAGCCTCTGAACAGGCAACATTCTATGGGCATATCTTCCCATTGATGTAGAAAATGTATTCAAAGTGCTCATGCTGAGCCTCACACATTATGTGGTGCTCAGAGCTGATTTATATTTTTTATTAAGGAAAACTGTCACTCACTGCCTTCAGCAGACCTTAAAAGGGGCAATTCTGCACATTATTGAATTTTCTAAATCTTGTCTAAATATTTGTAAAATACAGTAATAAATAACCACGTGCAGCAGCTGCTCTGAAAGGCAAGATTTCTGTGCCTTGGGCAGGCATTTGCTGGAGCAGCCAGGGATATCTTTCATGCTGTTTGCCATAGCTCTGTCACCGTGCAGTGGGCTGTAAATTTCATTTGTGATTTAACTACTTCCCTGGCTATGAAGAATAACTGGAAATAAATGTGGTCAGGGTGAGGGATCCGAGGCAGTCCTTTGAATGTAGCCATTTGAGTAAAGGACTGAAGCCTCCAAGACTTGGTTGGTTGCACAGCAGCTTCTTCTTTCCTTACATGTGCAAGTATAAACTCCTTTAGAATTAAATTAGTGTTTTAAAAAGTGAGCTATTAAAAAATATTTTGTCTAGATTATAAATACAGTTAAAGGCAAGCTGTTGTTCTTAGTTATTAGACTGTGCCTAAAAGCTGATCCTTACACATTTTTTGCTTCTCTCTGCAGTTAAGTATGGGAGCAAAATAGTCAGCCTTCAATCCTTTTTTTTTCCATTCACCTGTAGCAATTCAAGGCAAAAAATCAGTGTTTTCACTTTTAGAAGGAGAATACTGGATTGATAAGCAAAGGCAGAAACATCCCACTAGCATTTTTTTCACTGGACAAATTCTCCATTCATGGCTCTGGGGCTATTAGTTGCCAAGCATCTTCTGAGAGGTGCTGAGCAAACCGTAGGGATAGATCCCAAGCACAATAGATATTGGTGTATTTATCAGTGTGGCAATCACAGAAAGCACAGATGGGCAAGAAATCCTGTAGAGATCTACCAGTTTTATTTTCTGGATGCTTCAATAGCCATGACACCTTAATTGACCTGTAATGGTTTTTTTTATTGCATGTATTTGTATAAATTTAAAGGTAGCTAAAATTGATGTGTGCCACAGGAAGCAAATTAACACAGAAATGTAGCAGAGTTTATGTAAAGAATTGTTTCTCAGCCTCTGTTATTATAAAGAATTTTTTTAATTGCCTCTGCATCTACTGCAGCTAGTGAGAAAATTAGAACTCCACTTCCAGCTATACCTATTATCCCATCAGTCTTGAGGTGTTCAATTAAAATTAATTTCAAAGGCTCCATGAAGCTGGCTCCCAGTCGCATGTACCAATTATGAAGTTCTGTAACTCAGATTCTGGCTCAGGTACACAGACTGCACACAGTCTGCACACCTTTTTTGTCCAACACCTAAAATGTAATTGAATTGGAGGCTGCTGGTGACAATAATATGCTTTTTGTATGCATTAAACTGAAATTGATGGGGAAATTATATTCTGAGCCCTTCCTGGACTTGCAGTCCCTGCAAGGGAATGTGGAGTTGCCACAGCCAAGCTGTGACACTTTTCTCTCCAGTAAGCAAGCACGTGGGTGTGTGCTTGTAGCAGGGATCCCTCCCAGGTGCTGCATTGTTTGCTCTTTTCTCTTAGACTGTCCCACTACAAGGCTGGGGAGGGTTTCAGCTCCACCAGCATCACCCAAGCTGAACTTCTATAGATCTGTTAAGAAGCCTTAGGGAAAACTGTGCGTATATATGTTTTGGCAGAACAGATTTGGAAATGGAGAGAAACCAATTTTATGTTGTGCTGTTTATGTAATTTTACATGGTTTATAAAACCAATGTTTTATGTAGTGCTATTTCAGAAACCTGCTGTCTTTACTGGTGACTGTTGCTTTTGAGTAATGCTGAGCGGGAGGCTAACAAAGTTATTTCATAGAAATATTCAGAATGCTGTCAGGGCAGCAACAAGTGAAGTGGCATGTGAGCACTGCCCTAACACCTGGGCCATCCTGCACTGACATGGCCCATCAGACAGTGGTGGTGGCTGGCTGCAGCCAGAGGAAAGGAACTATATGTACAAACCCTCAGTTTAAGGTTCACTTCAGACCAGTGATCCCAAACTGTGGCTGCCACAGCTTTCATTGTCATTTTCCTCCAGTATTGCTCAAGGAGACAGGAGTTTTAAAAGCTGAAATGAGACTCATGTGGTAAATGAAGTATTATATTGCTGCAGCATGCTACTTACTTGGCAGAGGGCTCAGGTCAGCAAAAGTTAGGAACTGTTGCTCCCATTTTTGATTTTACTTGTTTATGATTTTTAAAATTCCTGGTGGGCCTGAAACCTTGTGCATATGCACTGAAGGAGCTGGAGTTTGCAGCTGCAATTGCTTTCTCGTGGTTGAAATTATGAACTCCTTTTTGAAAATAAGGACAGACAAAATAGATGACTGATCTCAATATTGGTATGAGAATAATGATGGTAAGTAATGGGATAAAAACTAACAAGCAATTAAATAAGATGGTCTGACATTGGAGACTGAAGAATAATAAAAAATAGTGCAGGACGAGGAAGCTAAGAATGACAGCAGAAAAATCAGACTCAAACAGATTCCCCCTCTCCTCCTTTCAGCCAAATGACAAATATGACCTTGGCTTTAATGGAGTAAATCTTCACAATTAATGGATGATAATTTATAGTAAATTGTGGAGGAGAGCTAGCCATTAGTGGGCAAGAAAGGCTGGTGAGTAGTATCCAGTTGGATGATGATAGCTGCAATAGTACAAAGCATTCAGTGTTTCTCAGAAGCTGCTGCATCTATTCCATGTCAGCATGATGTGCTTTCCTGTTATCTAGTCCTTAATATTGTTTTCCATCTGCATTGCTGGAACAGAATGAAAAGCAAGAGATTTTAGTAATGTACTGAAACTTTTCCTTCATTTCCTTTTTGTCCTCCTACCAGTTGCTGGACCAGAAACTATAACATGAATTACTGGCTAATCATCAGACTGCCCATTCTCATCGCCATCGGGGTGAGTCTGAGATGTGTGCTGAGAGATGGCAGATTTCCCTGAGAACAGTACAATATGGTACAGAGATGCACATGTGGCCATTGTGCATGTCCAAAGGCTAATAACCTTTGAGGCTATTGACATTTTCATTCAGAAATGTGATTTCATGAAGCCAAGTTGGTTTCTGTCACTGAAATTCCAGACTAGCACTTTGTTTCTTTAATTTGGCCACAAGCTGTTATGTTGTAGTGGCAGGACATGATAACAGAACAGCATGCATACAAACCACTATTTAATTACTTATGCATGTGTTTATTGATGATGATATAAATTCTTCTTTCATTTCTCCAGGTGAATTTTCTCATCTTCATCAGAGTTATATGCATCATCATCTCCAAACTGCAGGCTAATTTAATGTGCAAAACTGACATAAAATGCAGGTATGTCTTAAGGTGGTCTGACACTTTTCATGCTCATCAGAATAAAGGTAGACAAGAACATACATGAAAAGAGTGGGTTGACAAAGGTGGTTAAAGAGCACAGCCCTTGAGTAATGTGTAAGTGTGGTGTCATGCATCAGTGTAACTGCTTGGACAATAAGTCCACTGAAAAGTCTCAGTGAAACCAGGGCAGGTATTTCACCTGTGGTATAAACAAAAGGCTTGATGTCTGTCACTTTTACTGTCTTCCATTAGACTGGATGAGTATTGATTAAGTAGATGTTTTTAAAATACCTGCAGCACATGCAAGTACTGAATGCCAGAGTCTTTGAAATCACCCAGAGGAGGGCAGCAAAGCTGGTGTAAGGGCTGGAAGGAATATCCTGTGAGAAGTGGCTGAGGACTTTGACTAATCTAGTTTGGAGCAAAGGACTCTGAGGGATGACCTCATTCCCTTCTACAGCACACTGAGGAGTAGAAGTGGAGAGGGAGGTGCTGAGCTCTTCTCGAGGGTATCCAGTGATAGGACACATGGGAATAGTTCACAGCTGCACTGAGGGAGGTTCAGATTGGACATTATGAAGCATTTCTGTATTGAGAGGATGGTCAAACCCTGGAACAGGCTTCCTAGAGAGGTGGTCAATGCTTTAAGTTTTGAACAGGTGGTTATCATAAGTTCCTCCCAGCTGAAATATGCTATCTTATTCTAATTTGAACAAAATAATATGAGTTGATAGAAATAAAAGCTTTCACTTCAAAGAAGACAAGATGGGATCATTTTGAGTTTTGCTCCTTGTTCTTCTTGCCAGTTGTTGTTGCAAAAACTTTTAAAAAATCTTAAATGCATGAGCTGTTTCAAGAGAAATGTCAGGGCTATCACAGATATGTTCAATTTTTGGTTTGCAGTCAGTCTATCCCTGTCTGTATTCTTCCTGTTACTTAATCACCTTGCTAAGATTCATGGTTTCATCCTTCATTTCTGTGTCTTGACTTTTGTACTGCAGTCTGAAAAACAATGTAAGAATAACAAGTTAGCTCTTGAAGTGGAGAGCTACATGCTCTGGTATCTGGACTGCTGCTGGCACTGGATTTAGCTATTTTACATTGGGTATTTTGATGCTGCAGCCTTCTAAACCAGATACAGCACGTGTTTTGGTGATTTCTTATCAGTGTAGAATTGCTGTATGTATTACCTACCTTCTTTACCTCACATGAAATTTTGGAAATCTTATTGTATCTTGAGAGATCAAAGCAGAGATGAGGACTTGTCTGAGCTGGAGGCTTTAATTCCAAGTCCACTTCTATAGAAAACAGAGTATTTTCAGAGGGTCACAGTGAAAGGACAAGGGCAGAGGTCCCAAGTTATTGCAAGAGAAATTCCCCTTGCCTGTCAGGTGAAAATAAATTCACAGTCAAAGTGATCTGATGCTGGAAGAGATGCCCAGAGGGGCTTTGGAGGATCTTGGACATACTCAAAACTTGGCTGGACACAGCCTTGATCAACCTGTTGTGAACTGGAGCTGGGCTAGTGGCTTCCAGAGGTACCTTCCAACCAGAGTGGTTACATGACTTAGAATAGCAGCCAATAGCCCTCAGGCACACAAGATCTACAGAGGTCGGACAGCCCTGCTAATTGAGTGATTTTACTTCTACTGACTTGTCTCAAGACAGGTTGTTGTGAGATGTTGGTAAGTTCTGTGGCCCAGGAAGTTCCCACATGATCCCCAGCCATCTTTCACTAACCTGTTGGGTGGCTGGCATGTATGTCTATCAAAAAAGAATTAAGGATCATTCTTGTGATTTTTTTCCTGTGGTTGTGTACCTTGAACTCTCTCACAAAGAATAATTTATTTCAGATTGATTTGTCTTTCATCCTTTGCTAGCTGTGTCTTTGAACTTGCTATCACTCATTTCAAGACACTTTAATTGCTTTGACAAAATGTGCTGCAAGTACAGATAGTTACAATATTTAGAAGATTTAACACACCACAGAGGTGGGAAGGAATACCAAGTACTCCTCCTTTTGCCAAGATATTTTTAAAGGATGCCAGTTATTGATAGATTATGTCTTTCAGGTAATCAAGAAGATAGGTTTTGGTTGTCTTTCCCAATTACAGGTGGAGAAAACAATACAGAGGAAAGACACCACAGGTACAAGAAAGCACATGGCTTCTTACTGAGTTTGGAAGATTTTCCAGGTGAAATACAGCCAATAGCTGGATACAGAACTTTGTTCTCACCAATAAATGGTCTGCAGTAAAGTGGTAGGGGAGGTTAAAACTTGTAGGAACTTAATAAGTTATTCTGATGAGGATTTTACCCTGCAGCCTCTGGAGGAGGACCCTGCATCACAAAGTGGTGCAGCAACTTAACCAAAGTTGAAACTGTGTCAGAAACAGAATGCAGAAATGATGACTCCCAGTGATCATTTGGACCAACAATGGTCTATTCAGTGGCACTGTGCTTTTTAATTTCTTTGTGATCTTAGGTTGGCCAAGTCTACGCTGACTCTGATCCCACTGCTGGGGACCCATGAGGTCATCTTTGCCTTTATTACTGACGAGCATGCCAGAGGGATGCTGCGCTTTGTGAAGCTTTTTACTGAGCTCTCCTTTGCTTCATTCCAGGTAGCACTCACAGTGTGCCCATGGGCATAAGAAATTTTTAATGCTGTTTGGGGACCTGCTTTCTCTTTCATTCATTGCATACTCCCTGTTCCTTGTATTTCGCAGTTTAGCACTGGAGGTTACAGGATTATGACAGTGGAAGGGAAAGTGTAAGGACTAATTTTTAACAGCCAACTTTACTACAATAAGCTGGTATTCCTGTCCACATATTAATGTTTACTTCCTATGGTTCACCTCAGAGCAATAGCAAAATTGTCTGTGATTTCCTGTAATTGTACAGTGGCATTGCTGAAAGCACATTTTGTACTTTCTCCAGTATATCTGATACTCCTTGGAAAATCTGTGCTGGGAGAGATAGCTGTCTCCACTGTAACTACATGTGAGGAGAGTGTAGGCTCATTGTGATTTTTAGTTAACTGTTGCCTTAGGTAAAGCCATTTCAAATGAGTCTCCTTGTGTAAGGAAATCATTATTCTGTTTCCCTGCACACTCACTTGTTCCCTGTTTATCAAGCACAGAGCCGTATTTAAGACCACTGTGAATTACTTATGAAGTGTTTTAAGACTTGAAACCTTTGCTTTGTAAGGAAGAAGGGGAAAGAAATCGCTAGACAAAAATAACAGATTGAAGGAAACAGCAGCTCCTTTTTCCTAAGGCCATGTGCTTTGAGACGTAGTTTGATCAAACCTCTGCTCTGCCATCAGAATTGACAGGGACCAAGGGTTCTCCACCTTTCAGTCTTGTCTGAGACGTGTCAGTGTGGAGCCTCTAGCCCTCTGCCACTGAGTTTGCAAAATGAGGAAACTGCTCTGCTCACTGTTCTCATTTTTGTTGATTTCAGGGCCTGATGGTTGCAATTCTTTACTGTTTCATCAATAATGAGGTAAGAGAGACACTCTGTTCGAATTTGCCTTATCAGCGTACGCTACAGGAAAAGGAAATTGAAAATGGTCTTGAACTGCAAATTTTCCTTGTTCAGGGCTTTTTTTTTTTACAGATCCTTCCCTGCACAGCTTTGTGGGATAACTCATCAGACAAATGTGTTTGGAAAGAATTCAGGCAGTATAATTTACAAGTCACTTGTAAATGTGGAATCTCACAAATAGCCTTGCTTACAATTGTGTAGTTTGCACTGGTGGATTCTTTAATTAAGAGTTACAGCTGTGCTTGATCTGTCTTATAGTGCTTCTTATTTGCTTGTTTTTGTGAATGTGGGAGTGGAGCCCATTTTATTCTAGGAACTCAGCTCAGCTTGTTGATGAAGCTGGAGAATCCTCATGGCTATTGCAGTACAGTTTGGTTTCATTTGGTTTCCCTGTAGCCCAGCTGCTTGAAGGCATCATCATTCTCTCATTAAAACTGAACTTCACAGAGTGGTAAACTCACATACCCAGAAGAAATGTTACTTTGGCTTTGAGTTAATTGATTGCAAGTACCATCTTCTGTGACTTCTGCTGAAACCCAGCCTTCTTGTGGGAAAGGGTATTGTTCTGTTTCAGTATTGCAGGAATCTCTCGTGTTACCTTCTAAGTGATTATTATTCATTCATTCAGCAGCCAGGTATGTAAGGGAAGCAAACACTACTCATTTAGTCAATACATTATTAAATTAAATGCACATCCATATGTTTTACACTCACAACAACTCTACTTTTAATGATGACATGGTAATTCAAGATCATTTATTGAGAGACAGGCCTCATCAAGGAACTGGAATCAGTAGAAAAATGTGTTACTTGTGTCATTATGGCCAGGCTGGAGTCAACAGAAAAGCAGTGGGCATCCTGAATTAAGACTTGCAGGAGTCTGCTCACTTTTGTAGGTTGTGGATAAGATTTGATTGAAGTGAATTTATTAATTCTACTGCTTACCAAAATCAGAGGTGAGTAGCAGCAGGCTTCACTGTTGGGAATGAATGTCGTTAACTGCATGTCATGAATTAGAGAATTTGTTTCAAATTCCTTGTATGGCTTTACAGGTGTACTTCAATCCTGAGATGCAGCACCGTCTGCTGGTGGATCATGTCTTTCTTTTGATTCACCTTGGCATTTGCTCATGCATTTGCTTGTGCAGCTGCAGCCAGGCCTCTCATGTGTAATGTTCAATAACTTCCTTCACATTAAATAAAGGCAAAGTTACATCATAACCCAAACTTCATTACAAGCCCTCAAACAGGCAGGCTTGTTTCATTTGAGGGAGCTGACTGTGTAATAGCTTACCTATGTTTCTAAGAAATGCTCCAAATCTCATTACTATAATTCTCTTGCCTTTGTAATGCAATTCATAAAATCTAAACATGAGGAGTTCAGCTTGACCAACAGTCTAGGATTAATTATTTTGCTTGTTCTAACTTTTGTTCAAAGAGAGGAGTAGGATTTTGTTAAGCCTGGTCATCAGCATCCATTTAAAAAATCTTTGCAAAGAGTTAGACTAAGTAACGTATGTTCTAAACTATAGGAGAATTCTTTTGCTAAGCTAAATGAGAAGCTGTCTTCTGACACACTGCAATGTGGTCTACATTTCATTTTTGTCTGTGACTTATTGACCCCTTTTCTTTTTCCTTAACCATACAGAATGAAAGTTCTTTGCAAGTCCTGGTGGCCAGATCAATAGTAGAAATGAAGCTAGAAGCTATATTAATGTCCTTTTCTAATATCTACTTCTGGAAAAAAAAATAGAATTTGTTCATATTTCAGTCTTATTTTGCCTGAAGGATTCTGGATTTTCTCTGAACTTGCTCTGAAGCCAACAGTAGGGTCTCATGAGATTGCCTGTTACCACCACTGTTCTTTGCAAAATGGGCTAGGCTTAATATGACCAGTTTTTCTGCTGCTAGTGCTGCTTTCTATAAGAAATATTTTAAACCACAGAGATAGTTTCCACCACTTAGTTGGAGATGGTTCAGGTTGCATTCTCTGTAGTCTTGGTTCTCCTTTTTGCCTTCTTGTCACAATGGAAGTACAATTCAGTCTCTTCTACTTTAAAGAATCTGTCCGTGATGGCAGAACTCCGGAGTTCTTGAAATACTGCCCAATCCTCCCTTTTGCTTTTAATTTCTTTTCATTCTTTATACAAACTATTAATTAAATCTTTTATCAGCTCAATTACATCCCATTTTAGACCTACTTTCCTTTCACTATCACTTGCTGAGATTTTTTTTTTGTCAAAATTTAGCGCTTTTTTTATAATTAGATTCCAGATTCATTGCCACACTGTCAACCCCCTTTAGCTGCATAAAGCTCAATCAAGAGCTCTCAGTGAGAGATCTTCAACTTTAATCTCCATGACCATAATTTTCAAGTTCTCCCACCTCTTTTGTTTCTCTTAAAATACCCTACATAAAATTTTTTCTTTTCCTTTCTCACATGTCATGGTTTAACATCAGACAGCAGCTATGCACCACACAGGCACTCACTCACTCCACTTTCGTGTGATGGCTGAAGGAATAAAAGTGAGAAAACTCTTGGGTTGAGATAAAGACTACTAAAGCTACTTCCCACTGGCAGGCAGGTGTTCTCCCAACTTCTCGCACACCTCCAGCTTGCCTGCTGTCAGGGTGGGATGAGAAGCTGGAAAAGCCTTGGTACTGTGAAGCCCTGCTCAGCAATAACAAAAGCATCTCTCTATTACCAACACTGTTTCTAGCACAGATGCAAAACACAGCCCCACACTATCTACTGTGAAGAAAATTAACGCTACCCCAGTCAAAATCATCACATCATGGGAGCTTTGTTCTTGGTATCCTTTTTTCCTATAGAGCTTATTTTTGGGGAATCCTACCAACACAGGGAAGTTACTAGGATAATTATTTTGCTGCAAGGTCTGTAGATCTACTTCTGTGCTGAGGAATTGCCTTAAATAAATAAAATAAATCTTAATCAACTCCAAAGCCATCTAGGTAAAAGCTCAATGCAACATAGGCAAGCAGAGCCGCTCCTACCCTCTTCCTAATTCCTGGAGAGAAACTGATATTATGCCAGTCATATCCATTCCTAAGATAGACCCTAAAGGCTTTTGTTCAGGTCTTCCATTCACTTTATCTCAATTTTTCAGGCTATTTGTATCATAGCTCAAGCCTGTCATGTCTAGCTGGAGTAAAGACTCATTTCCTCCCTTTGACTGACCCAAAGGTACCTGTTTCTATTGCTCACTGACTTACTCTGTTAGTCACTATGGTCATGCTTTCATTCAGGATTTGCCAGTAAATGCCTACAGCAGCTTTTTCCCACTGCTGCCTTATTATTTTCCATGTCCACAAAAGCTGCCAAGTACTGGAATGGTAATATGGTCAATTCTTTTCCTGCAGACAACCACGCTTCCTGCATTTCTGCCTTCGTCTGACCATTCTCCCTCATTCTTCTATGCCAAGCTATCCCAGATATAGTGTCTTTCTCTGGTGTCTTTGTGCATTTTTTGACACAACAAAACCCTCTTAGCATGGTAAAATAAAAGCATCTGTCTCAGCATCTTTCCTTCTGACCCATTTGGTTGTGACAGTGGAGGTCAGATTCTGGATTCTCACAGATTGTCAGAAACACAGAGATGCAGCTGGTTCCAGCAGAATATTCCATACAAGGGCTATAGCCCAGAGCTGACAAGCACTGATAGAAGTACCCACCAGGGAAAGACAACTAGTTTTGTAAGGTTTTGCTCTTTTTTTTAGGGCTGCCTCTCAAATTCAGTATTTCACAGTGAACAAGCAAAGAAAGAAAACATATAGCAGCTGATTCCCTTAGAAGTTTCCCTGAGAATATGAAAGTTTCAACAGCCTGGGCATGATGACAAACCTGTGCTGAAACTGCCATCAACCTACTTAGTTTCTTGGTAGTCAGTACGAGATTCTAAAATAAAAGAAAAAGCATCTCTCCAGAGAAGCTCCCTTAAGTGACCCACCTACAGTGAATGTATTTTCTAGCCAAAGTACACACCATAATGAACTTATTACTGTGGACTTCTGCCTTTATCTAGAGTAACAAGTGTGAAATTTTATGTCCTCTGCCTTATGTGTTAAAAGCTAATGGAGGTTCTTACTTCAGTCAAGTGGCAAGAACTTTGCTGGTGGAACAGGAAGATCTAATTCTGTTCTTGTTTAGCAGTTGCAAAATCGTGGATAAACTTCCAAACCAGTGCAGAGGTTTGCACCTTTAGGAAAAGTTAGTATCTGGAATGAGATACTGTAATTTCTATTTAAAAGGGGAAGAAGTAGAGTCTCGAACTTGCTTAAGTGTTGTTTTTAATTCTGAATAAACTTGTGGTTTTGTATGAAATAAAAAGAACCCACATAAATATTCAAAGAACAAAAATAATCCAGGACATAATAATGTTTAAATCAAACCAGAAGTTAGAACTCTTAAGAATACCTGTGGTGCAATATTGAGCAGAAAGCCAGTCTTTTCAGCTGTTTCGTGGCTGATAAGCAAAGTCAGCTTAATTGTTAGTACTGGTAGGGCATAGAGTACAATCAGTATTGCAGGTGAATACAATTTAGAGCAAAATAATGAAGGTAAGATTTTCTGGTGCATAAAAGAGCTTTTTTTTCTACAAGTAAAAACGAATGTCATCATTATTTTAAATGTGGAATGGCTTACAATGGATTAATGAGATAATTGGATAATTGGAAGCAATAATATTGCAAGTTTAAAGCACTTCCAGCTTTTCTCAGTAGTGTGGTATCCTTGCTTTTTTCTGATGGAGTCATTTAAAGAGCTGATTAGTTCTACATTCATTCCTTTTGTTTACTTCTTTGCTTATGTTAGGTTCAGATGGAGTTTCGGAAAAGCTGGGAGCGCTGGAGATTGGAACACTTGTATGTCCAGAGAGACAGCAGTATGAAACCTCTGAAATGTCCAGCCAACAGCATCAGTAGTGGGGGCACAGTAGGCAGCAGTGTCTATGCTGCCACTTGTCAGGCCACATTCAGCTGAGATTTCTGCAGCTGAATCAGACTGAGAACAATGAACTGTATAATATACCTGAAAACCCTTAAATACCCAAGCAAGTGGCTTAAGTTTGCCATCTCCAGCAAGAAACTTAAGCATATGCTGCTCATCGCCTGCAGGCTGTTGGACAAAGGTTTCTAGGGAAAGCAATCTGCTAATGTAATCAACACATCAGAGGAAAAATTGGTCACGTCTAAAGTAAGTTAAAGGAGTTTCTTCCTATTTGCACACAAGGCCTCCGGGGGTCCAAAACTTAAGTGTAGCATTGATCCAGTCTGAAACCACAGGGTCAATGGCTTATTACTGTTGAGTGGGTGAGCTGAGTGTTCGACTGATTAAATTACAAGGATATAGAATATGATTATTGCCAAAAAATGCATTTAGACTTTTCTGGGGATAGGGTAAGGTGCCGTCACCATTTTTAGGAAAAATAATTTAGTGGGACACAACTTGTGTTTCAGGGAAGGATCAGTTTTGTAGCAGGGATTTCCCAAAGTTAAAGTTGAAAATATGCTTATCTGTTTTCTGAGTAGGTGAAGAACAGCATCCTGAAGGTCTATCGATATACAGCAGATAGTGTAGTGAACACTTCTGAATGCTATCTTTAAGCTTCCCTTTAAAAAATACAAAACCCCAAACAAAAATGCAGTATCTGTTAGGAACCTCCTCTGCTAGGAACAGGTGCTTGTTATCTCTGTTGACATGGATGGAAATGTCCCCTGCATGCACAGCCCTCCATTGTCAGTGCTAGTCTGCCCCCCTGGTGGGCTCACAGGCGTTCACAGGGATGGGGTGATGGGCTTGTTTCAAGAGAATGTTTAATGTCTGAGCTTTACTGTGCTTCTTATGGGTGCAAACACACAGAAGGAAGTCAGCTTGTGACCACTGCTGGCCTCAGCAGACCTCTCCTCATTGCAAAGATTCGGTAGTTGGCAGTGTATACTCACTCACTTTTGTTTCCCCTCCGGCCTTGGCCCTTCTGTCCTGTGATACAAGGTACCCGGGAGGCCGAGGTGGCCCTTGCGCAGGGCGTGGGTTCAGGACCAAGGACAGCTCCCGCCCCCTTTACCGGGGTGGGCTGCCATCCTCCAGAGCCTGCCAGCTTCCCATCACCGGCATTCCAAAAAAGCTCCAAATAAAACCGACAACTTCAAACAAAAAATCCTGAACTCCATGAGCTATTTCCCATCTGTTTAAAACAACAAAGGCTCGTGCAGTGACTGCATCTGCATTATGTAGTGTGTTCCCTCCCTGATGTTGACAAGAATTGCTGGGGACAAGCAGAAGTACCTTTAGAAATAGGATGTGATAGGTTACATCACTTAATAAGCCTTGCACATCTTCACTCTGCTCTTACAAAGAGGCAAAGTGCCAAAGACTAGCTCTGAGAATCTCCCCACTCACAGATTTCTTGTAATAAATAAGTAACTTCCATGGCAAAGCAGTTGCAACTACTCAGCAGAAATAACCCTCCCTATTTTCAAGTCTCTTTGCACTTACATTCCCAGTCCCTATTGCCAGGAAAGTGGACTGAATATTCTGGGATGTAACTCAGAATCTTTCCTGCCTGAAGCTAGATTGCTTTGCATGGGATTATTTAATCATTGTATTAGAATCCTAATTGCCAACAGCATGGATTAGTTTTGCAATCATAAGGTTAGAATTGAATTAAAGAGGATGTGTTACCTTCTTCTGCTCTAATGCTTGTAATTGAGCTCCAGGGAGAAAGACATGTTTGCAGAAATCCACCACAGTTCTCAGGCTGGCTTATGTGTCTTCAGCATGCTGGCTTCTCTGCAGGCTGCTTCCAGGCCTTCGCTCCCTAACACCAGTTGCAAAGCTGACTTTGGAATGAAGCACTTCAGGTTCTTCTGTATGTTTAATAACTACCTTCTGTGTTGTGTGACCATCAATACAATACTTGTCTACTTCATGCAGGTGTTAACTGCTGCCCTACAAGTTAATTAATCAGCTTCCTGTACATAGAGTATGCTTGATTTTTCTATCTAACATCTACCCTGAAGTGCTAATAGGAAAAAAGTACTAAAGATTGTCACTGGCAGGTGAAAGGGCAGCGTGGTGACAGATGCAATTTACAGCTGTGGCTTAATGAACACAGGTGGGAATAATTTCACTCATTAATATTCAGGAGTGGATGCTGTTCCTGCTTAGTTGTGTGCAAACCTGGGGAAAAATTCTGCTGCTTATGCAGCTGTAGGCAAGATGATAGTTTTGCTATGACAACAGGAAGTTACAGAAGTTTCAACTCACTGCTGTGCTGTACAAACAATTGTGTGTAACAAATAGAAGAGGACAGACATGGGAATAAAGAGCATTTCCAGCTTGTTGTGGTTTTGAATTAGTAAGTGATTCTTGTCCCTCCTACTCATTTGTGAACTGAGGGCATTGGGCCCACAGGAATAACTCCAGTTAACTTATCTTGGTGACTTCTGCTTTGTTAGAATACAAGAGAAAAGTAAAGTAACAACGTGAAGACTTAGCCAACTAGAAGGCTGTTGAGAAATTTTTTTCCTCCTCTAATTAAGCTCTTACTTGTTCAAACCTTTTTAAATCCCCTCTCAAAACAACTCAGTGGAAGTAATTACCACCAAGCAGAATTACAGTATTTGTGTATTTAGAGACTGTGCAAGGCCTCAATGCCAATTTCTCCATCATACTTTATCTACTTCAGTAAAACCTTTTACAAGCCTTTGTTATTTGTGCCATCTCTATTTCACAATGTGTAATGTACATTTATTTGAGTAGCATGAAATAAGCAAACCAACACAAAGCACTGGAAGAGATGAACTGTGTCAATTTTTATTTCTTGTGCCTTTTGGCTTCATGCTTACTTACTGTGGTAACTTGTTTCATGAAGCATTAAATACAAGAGTCTATAAATCCACCTGGACATAATGCAGCTAGTTTATAGCAAGTAAAAACTTTATTTCCAGCATTGCTGCTATAAGTTTTTATAATTTCATGGATCTTACCTTATATTTAATATTTATTTGCATGTATTTCCTTGTTTTAAAAAATATCTGCAGAACTGAACTGTACAAGATGTCAGATTATCAACTCCCCATAAACACTATGCTGATGTTTATTTTTGTTGTTGTGAATAAATTTTCAACTCACAAAATCCCATTGCTTACAGGTGTTTTGAGTATCATCTAATTACTTCTTACCCTGTAATTAGAATACTTTTTAAGAATGGAAAGATTCACAGCTTATGGTTCTTCCAAGGAAACCATGCTTTATATGTGCAACTGTGTGTCCACTACCAAGAGGCCTTTGACCCTGCTCAGCCTACGTTAATCAAATCCAAAATCCAGCATGTTATAATAGTCAAAAGGATTAAGTAAGAGGAATGGAAACTCAGGGGGGTTTACTGGGGGATGACAGAATATGTGCAAATGGCAATTTTTTGCCTTTAAATAGCAGGACTTGGAATTTATACAACAGCCCAAGATAGAAAGTGTGAGAGTGCTGTGGAAGAACTACTATGGGATGCTTAGAAGTATTAACATATTACATATGCTTTAATCTATTACCCTCTTACTAGTCCAGTTAAATTCAAAGCACCACTTTTGTTTCTACAACCAATGATGAAACTTGTGTTGAGTCAAGCCTTAACAATGTATTTAACTGTTTAATTAGAAAAGACATAATGGAACAGGATTTGAAAGACCAATTTGTGACTTTTCTTCTCAGCTCTGTCCTCAGAGACACAAGTTCTAGCAGCTGCTTTTCAAAATGATGACTTAATGAATCATAAAATTGTTATGGTTGGAAAAGACCTTTAAGATCATCAAGTCCAACTGTCTACGTAGCATCACCACCACGTTCAACACTAAATTATGTTCTCAAATGCAACACCCATGTGTTTTTTACATGCTTTGAGCAGTGGTGACTACCACTTTGCTGAGCAGGTCTGGCTCAATACAATGATCTACATATTAAAACCAAGAGTGGGTCATACAAATACACCTCCCAGGAGAAAGTATTTTTTGGTGTGCAATTATGGAAACTGTAATTGAAGTAAAAAGGGAATTATAATTTGATGTTTGTGTTAGATGGAAGACACCACTGCAAACTAAAGCAGCAGCCTATTTCTTCACGTCGCTTCTTCGAAACGAGGATTCCAGCCGGTGCAGGGGAGAGCAGCAGCGCGCCCTTCTACTGCAGGTGTCGTCAAACACCAGCCTTTCTGTCACCTGTGGCAAAGCTCCCGGGAGCTGAAGCCCTCCAGCTGACACGCTGGCAGCCGCAGCTGTGACAAGGCCGTGCCTCTCGGGGCCGCTCCACAGCGGCCGAAACAGCTGCCCGGCCCCAGGAAACGAGACCAGAGCGCAGGCTTTGCTACGGCTTTATTCGGGATGGGCCGGCGCGGGGGCACACGGGGCCAGCAATAAGGCTCAGGAGGTTTTTTGCATAGGAACAAACCCCATTTCATTCCCCCAAGCCGCGGCCCTTCCTCGGGGCGGCGGCAGTCCCAGCGCAGTGCAGTCCCCGCCGGGCCGGGCGCTACCTGCCCGCCGCGGGCCGGTAGTGCAGCTCCCGCTCCAGCTGCTCGGCCGTCAGCGTCCCGGCGATGGCGGCGCACCCGGGGTTGAACACGGAGTAGGCGCTGAGCTCTCCGGGCCGCCGCTTGGCGGGGCCGCGGGTACCGGCGTACATCCAGTAGAGCAGGGAGAGGATGAAGTAGGGCAGGCCGAGCTCCAGCTCCACGAACAGCGCCAGCAGCACGGCCCACAGCAGCACCTTCAGCAGCAGCGGGCGCGCCCACACCGGAGCCGCCGCCGCGCCGGGACGGACCTGCGGAGGCGGCGGGGAGACGCGGCGTCAGGCACCGGCCGGCC
>VXBI01009432.1:0-7500 GCA_013397375.1 Toxostoma redivivum
CTGTCTCTTAAACCCAGACAATAAGGAACTGGAAATGTGAGGTATTTTTTTACCTAATATTGAACACTGTTAATTAAAAAGGTAAAGATTACATTTTGCTTCAGTTAATTTGAAATAGAGAACCTCCATTTAAACAATAAATTTTGGATTTTAGTTCTAGCAATTAATAGACCAAACTGTGTACTTAAGGTTTTATTATATTGATTCTAAAATAATTACATTAGCAAACACATTGCAAATATATTATCTAAAACAAATAAGATTATCACCATGCTTTTTGTTATACAGCACAGCAATAAAACATATCACAGTGTAATCTAAGGCAATCTCATAAAGTTAATAGTCATGGAGCATATATTACATTCTTGCAGCAAGTGACAAAAGGCAGCATGAGCATCATGTGGACAGTGTTAAATAATTTGTAGAAGTTGGGATATATCTCTGATGTTGAGCAGATGATGATGATGATGATGATGATGATGATGACGATGATGATGATGATGAGGGGGCAGATGATTTCAGCCGCACGGGTGTTTACAGGAGCATTTCCCGCACAGTCTCTGTCCATAACCTCGCTTTACTGGGGTTTCCCAGCCCTCTCCCAGCGCACTTTCACATTCCTCCTTGCAAAGCAAATTGTAAAAAGTGTTCCAGCAGCAGTCTGAAAAGCCTCCAGGCTGTTTGAGAGGCCCTTTAAAAAGCATGACATTCAATCAGAGTTCAGGGAGGAAAGTTTTAATGAATAAACTTGGTAAATTAGAGAGCACCGCAGCAGAGTGATTAACTCTCATTTGTGCATCAGTGTTAAAATTAATTAAAACGTTGAAGCCGTAGGAGGCAGGTTCCCTCCTCGAGCCCCGGCTTTGCCCTCGGAGCCAGGCCGGACCCAGCAGCGATTCATCTCCCCGGGAGGAGAGGAGCGCTCAGAGAAAAGCACAGCCGGGACAAATGTGATCGCCACGGAGCTGCCCTGCGGGACAGCCACAAAACCGCAGCGCGGTGTCCCCGGGTGTGACACCATCACACAGCGGGGACAGGGCTGCCTTTGGAGGGGGACACCTTCCCTGCCCAGGGGTTTCATCTCGCTGCAGGGGACTGAGCTGATTTCAGAAGGTGCTGGATTGTGCTGCAGTGCCCAACAGGGTCTCTGTGCCTGCTCCCATAAACTGGGGACTGGAACTTTGTTTGTCAAGTATTTGATACAACAATTTAATTTTATACTCATAGCTGTCACCATCTTTACTGACAGCCTTTCTCTGCATCAATTAATTGCATAAGAATTAGCTGAACTCTCTGAATATTAAAGAAAAAGGATTTCTCTTAAGGCTTTGATGGCCATACATTTTAGCAACCAATTTTGTGTGAAATCATAACATTAAAATCCCACTTAAAAGAAAAAGAAAACTTGTTCTCTTTCCAAAATCATTTTAGATCCTTTTCTTTCAAGAACCAGGAGCCAGTATTTCTTCCTAGCCAGACCTATTATGAGGTGGCTGTTTAACAAATCTGTGCTGGTTTGGAATTATAAATGACAGCCTATTTTATAAAGGGAAAAGTCTTCTTTGACAGCAGAACAATATCACACGAGTAACAAATGGAAGATTGTGTCATACAGCTGAGCAGTTGTTTTCCCATGTTCACCAAGGGCCAGTTATTAATTTTACATTGGTCAGAATTAAAGATTTTGGAGAAATTCATCTGAAACGGAAAGTATGAAAAATTCCTGCTCAATGAAAATTACCATTATTCGCTGTAGATCTATATTCATAACTTTAAAACCTGGCAGTCTTTCCTATTTTTTTCCTCTATAGATTTCTTGTCAACAAGAGTGTCAGAGGTCAATGTCAGAATGCCCCTCTGGCACCCATTAACTATAACCAGAAAACTTGTTCACTATTGATCTACAATGTCTAAATATCTATTATGTTGGATATAAAAGGTGGTTTCACGTCTTTCTAAAACAGATAATTCATACAGGCCAAGGGGTCAGGCCTGGTGATATATTATTGTTTCACTGTATCAGTGAAGTGCAGGAGGGGAGCAGGCCAGGCGAGTGTCACTGACCTCGTGGGGACACGGCAGCGTGTCCACGTTCCCCAGCAGCACCTGGAAGATGTTGGGGCCTTCTCGGTGCTTTGAAACTCCTCAACAAGTCGTGTTTCCAGTTTTTGTTCATGGCATGGCAGCCAGAGCTTGCACAAATCCCAGATCTGGGTGGAATTTGAGTCTCTGCCCTGTCCCCGATGGGTTGTGGTGCAGCTCAGTGCACAGAGGAGCTGTGCACACCCTGATGGTCACACTGCCAGGGCTCTGGGCGTGGTGCAGAGGGAGTTTTACAGGAATTGTGCTCTAAAAGGGCACTGCCCTGTCGGTTTCTGTTGTCACAGCTCCGGTGACTTCGGCAGAGCGATGGCACTCGGTGTCCACAGAGGCTCTGCCCCAGAACATGTGTCAGGCTGTGGCCACAGTTCCAAAATCATGTGTTTTCTGCACAGACACTTACTTGTGTAATATCACATGAATGATTTTGTTTGCTCATATCAACCCATCAAATTTATTGAGGCTCCTTTAATCTCCTCATTGTTTAACTACTGAGGTGCCTCTGCTCTGCTCAAGGCTCAAATGCAGAGCTGGCACAGCTGCATTTCTTTGTTCTGCTCTTCCCACAGCAGAGCACAGAGCATTGTGAGGGTGGAGGACACAATCCAGGGCTTGGATCCCCCCCCCCCGTTCTGTGAATTCAGCCTTTGAGGCTCCATGGCATTTCCCAGCAGGCACCTATTTCTTCTGCAGGATGAGCCCCATAACAAGCAAACCCTCTTTGGAAGGCAGCTGATACTCTACTCTTTAATGGAGTTTATGGCCTTCTAGCAAGCCCCCAAAATGGTTCATATTCTTCCAGGCTACATTTTTGAAGAAAGTAAATTGAGATGAATCATGCTAAGATGAGATAGTTAAAATGTCAGGCTCCATAAGTTTCAATGCATCCTTATAGCTCTGAACACTAAAATGCAACTGAACATTGGAATAAGGGAAACAAAAGAGAATCAGATAACTAGTTCTTATAGAGGGGAAAAAAGTAATTTCTGTCTGCGCTGCTACACCATGGAAATCCACATAGTACAGTTTTAGAGCTGTACCTTAAAAAAAACAATTGCAGTTTCTTTTTATCACTGGCCTTGGTTACACATCACTGCCTACTCTATGGCACACTAGAATTGCAGAGTTTCTGAGGCAAACAATACAGCAGCAGCTTTATTTCTGTTTACAAATGTTACCTGGGGGAAATGTGCCTGTACCTGTTGGATAAATTACAAATCATCAGCACTAAATATGACCCACAACAGTGACATAGAGGGGAAGAGGGACTGTGGTCTGTACATATTTGGAGTTAGAGAGGAGGGAAGTGCCTGGTCAGTGCTGCTGGGTTAATCAATTAATGAAATGAGGCTGCTGGACTCTTTAAACGGGAGCTGTGTGGTGCTGCTTTGTTTGTTAGCTGGACAACAGCCACTTCTTCATTTATACTTCATCATAATATTCACAATCAGTGGAATTAACTACCATTACTGTTTAAAGTGACTCACTGTAGGTGTTGAACAGCAGCAGAAATGTAAACTGCCAGAATCATGTCCAAGGGCCTTCTGGGCTCATAGGGAAGGGCACAGGATGCAGAGAAGCCTTGTAGACTGTGAAGCATCTCTTAGTCCAAGCCCAGAGGTGATGTTCAGCTGAGCTGACTGAAGGAAACCTTTGATAAGAACCAAGAACAAGGTTCTATTTCTAAATCAGGAGCAAGCCACTGCCCAAACCCCTCTGCTCCACGTTCCTTTCCCAAGGGGTGGCTGGGACAGCTTTCCCTGCCCAGCTGGTGACATTAGGATGGGCTTCACCCTGCACCTAAACCCACTAGTCCTGATCACAACGTGACCTTGAGCTGCTCCCAAGGCCATCAAAGCCTGGTGCAGGGTTTGGGTTTGTTGTAAGCAGATCCTGGAGCTGGGCATGCCAAGGCTTTAGGGATAGCAGCAGACACCAAATAGGGTCAGGAGAGACAACTGGGGTGTAACTGGAGCCCCTCATGCTGCTCTGGCTGCAACACAGATGGGCCAGAATGAAGGCTATCACTCCTAGTTTATAGCCATTAGCAATCATGATCTCCCTAATATGAAACAGAAATAATAGTATTATTAATAATAATATCAAACTGACACATTATTAGCCTCTACAGATGGCTCTATTCCTCCTAATAATTTTTATTTTTATTTAATGTTTGGAGATGCTGTAAAAAGGGACTAGTGCTTCCAAATGTGACCTCTGTGGGGTTTAAAACCTACTGAATCAGATGAGATATTAAAGCATTCCATGTAATCTATGACTTAAGCTATGTTTTTAAAACTTTAATAGGAGATGTCTGATGCTTCAGATTACTATTTCTTGAAGTATAGTAGGCTGAAGAATTTGCTTCAGAGGGTCTCTTTATATCCAAGAAGAGCCACGGTGAGAATACACAGTATGTTCTTCCTTCACCATGCCTCTAAATAGATGTAAAAGAATTAACATGTATTAATAATACATCATGTTTCTACTTTGTTTTACACTATTGTACATATGTTCTCACACCACAATCAACACCACTGTATTTAAATATCTCCAAGCAGTTCATTAAAGGAGGCCATTAACATCTGTCATGTGTTTTTTCCCTCCTCCTGTCCCCAAGGAGAGGAGGATGTTCACTGGCAGACTTGATTTTGTTTGGGATTTATTGTTTGTATGGGAGGCTTTTTTATTTTGCTGAGGTTTTATTTTATGACACAAAACTACCTATTGGGATAAATGTTTGCAAAGACAACTCCAAAAAGAGTGTGCTGAGCAGCTGAAGTGAAAGGGGTGAGGTTTAAGTGGAGTGGATGATGTTGGAGACTGGGGCTGGTGGGAGTTCTGTCACATCCTCAGCTGGCCACTGGGAGATGGGAGAGAAGCCTTTGCCTGGGGGATGATCTTTAAGGTCCCTTCCAAGCCAAACCATTCCAGGATTCCATGACATGAGGAAGTAAAAGAGTGGCTGCTGTAGCAATGCTGTGCCCTGAGAGCTTGTGGGGTGTCAGGGTATTGCTATCAGCCAGCTGAGGCTGTGCTAAGCTTTCTGTGTGCTTTCAAATATGTGAAGATTGGATGTAGGCTGATGTTTTCATGGGTTTTTTTAACCTTCAGCCAGATCATTGTGTGGGCAAGAGCAGAAATCTGATTAGTTATAGCATATTTCCTCACAGGATCTCTGAGCCTGGAATAACTGTGGTCTCCATTAGAGTAATTTTGCAGCAGCATCTCTAGTGAGTTAAATTTTCCTAAGTTTTGCTTTCAGTTTTACTTACCCATGGTAGCTGTCCAGGAAAAGAACAGAGATTGCCTGAATATCTACATCATCTCTGCAAGTTTTCATATGAACCACGAGACCACTGGTAGCTCTGAGTCATAAATTTACATCTGTCATAATATTTACTGATGCACCTGGCTCACATTGATTGTGTTCTGTGTGCTTTTCCAAAGAGAATTGGAAGGCTCCTCCTTGCCAGTGTGGGTTTGTACCAGCTGCTTTCCAGGGACAAGCTGGTTGTTATTGTCTTTGCTGGATTTGTGTTTTCAGTTTCCATCCCAGGAGGGAATTCCAGTTCTGTTCCACACTGAGGGGAGATGGGGAGGTCTGATCCTTTCCTTGGCTTCCCCAGTGCACAAACTCTTGGGTTGTGGAGGTTTTCTGTACCTCAAAAACATCTGTATAGGGGAGAGATCCATATCCATCTGTGTATGGATCTGCCAGGGGAGGATGGGGAATTCAAGGAGAGGGAGAAGGTCTGTGTGTGCACACAAGCCATGAACACACACACAGAGTCTCACAAAGGTCCCAGTGGGGAACCCACACTAAAGGTTAATGCAGCCCCAGGCTGTAATTAGCCTTTTGCACAGAGTCTCCTTGTTGTGGAATCTCTCTTTATGAGGGTTTTCAGGGCAATGAGCCACCAGCCCCCTCCCCCAGTGCCCCCAGTAAAGCCCAGTGGCAGGAAACTGGCGGGGATGCTGGGCTTTGGGAGCAGTGATCAGGAGCAGTTCCTCCCCTCCAATGGCTCAGGGTCCCCTTGAGATCTCAGGGATTCTCCGAGATGGATAGAAGGAAAATTCCTTGCCCCACTTCATCTTTTTCTTTCCCCTGAGTAAAGGCTGAGGGGAAAACTGCCCCCCAGTTTAGGAACTCATTGTCACATCAGTTGGTGACAGCTAATTTGCCTCTTTATCAGATTTATTTGATACCAGAGAGAGGATTGGCACTGCCCTGCTGTAGTTCACAGACAAAAGGTTCCTCCTCACCGAAGTGCAAGAAATTAAAGAAATTAAAGAGCACAGTAAATATTACAAACTCGATTCCATGCTGCTTATCCAAGTTCATCTTCCAAAAACATGCTGTTTGCTGTCTGGGAGTGGCTGATGGTTGCAAGGCCAGTGAGGGTTTATTGCAGCCATCAACTCTGTGGCTGCTGGAGTCAACTCCTGGGGTCAGTGACTTGGGCATGAAATTACATTGAGAGATTTTGTTATGACCTGGGTTTGCAGATCTTGCATGTGTTGAAGTCAATACCACTATTGAATTTTCCCAAATGAATGCCATTTATTTTGAAAATTCAAACAAAATATCTCCTCCATCGAGCATGACCCGTTCAGGAATCTGTGTAACACCAGTGCACCACTAATGAATCCCAGCAACAGCTCAAAGAGGCCAATATTTAGGGGAAAATCTGTAATACAGCAGTGCAAAAACTAGAAGTGAATCAAAGTCCATTTGGTTTAGTTTGGTGCTCTTGGTGTATGGAGGAGCCAGGGGAATCCCCAGCCCCATGGCAGAGTGCAGGGTTCTGTCCTGCCAGTGCTGAGTGCAATGACATTGGGCTGATAAACTGTGATAACGTTTTCAAAAGGCAAATCCCACAATATATTGAAGCCTCCTGGGAGCACGGGTAGGTGTTGTCAGCTCCACTGCAGGCACAAATGTGAACTCCCACCACTGGGATATGTAACAATTTGTAATGCAACAATTAACAGAAATATTGACATAAGTATGTGCTCAGCAGGGAGCTGGTATCTCATAGACTCTCCGGAGTGACTGTAACACAATGTATACAGTACCACATCAATTCTTAATGCAGCCTGGGCTCCTGGATCAATTACAGCTACCTAGATGTGTACCCAGCTCCTCACACGGCGTGGCATAAAAAAGAAACCTTCCCTTTCACATCAACTCCTTTTACCTGCTTGTGGGGAAAGTATGTTATAAAAATGCATATTTTTTAACATGAAATACCCGTCAAATTGTATTACCGTCATTGCCAATTTCACAACTGGCAAGCCGTGTTAAACATAAATCTGCAAAATTATAATTAGGAAAACATTTTGCAAGCCGTCCTCCTGGGGATTTGGAGGTTAGTGGCATTATAAATGCTGTGGGGT
>VXBI01009432.1:12500-50000 GCA_013397375.1 Toxostoma redivivum
CCTGGACATTTCACAAGGAAAAGAAAAAATAAATTATCAAAGCTTCAAATTCTGGTCGGCAAAAGAAATGGGTAGAAATGGTCTCAAGTCGATCAGGGGCTAGCGGTGTCCATATTGGATATTTGGGATTGTCAGGTAGGACAATGAAGGCACAAAAGTAGAAAGCCAAAATAAAAGGCTGAACCGCAGCAGCTGTAATCCTTCCCCAGGGGAGCACCGACCTGGGGAGGAAGAAATGCTGCCCTTGGGAATGGGGTGCAGGGCTCTGAGCTGGCTCCAAACCTCTGCCCTCGGCAAAACTGGGGAAAGTGAGAGTTCTTGGACTGTTAGGGAGATATTCGGGAGAAATTCTTCCCTGTGAGGGTGGGGAGGCCCTGGAACAGAATTCCCAAAGAAGCTGTGGCTGCCCCTGGATGCTTGGAAGTGTCCAAGCCAGGCCGGATGGGGTTTGGAGCACGCTGGGAGAGGGGAAGGTGTCCCTGGCATGGCAGGGGTGGAACGAGATGAGCTTTAATGTCCCTCCCAACCCAACCCACTCCAGAACTCTGTGATACTTTTATAGAGCCACAGCCATGCCCGGGGTATACAAGCACTGGCAACAACTCCTTTGGTATTTTTTCCTAGAACTTCTTTACTGTTGGGAAAAGTTGTGGTTTATGTCCTTTTGGAGATAAAGTGGAAGCAGAGCTTTAGATTTTCTGTGCGTCCATCTTCCATGTTCCAGGACAGCTGCTTCAAAATAATTCATTTGTTTCTAAGCACAATGTTCCTTTCTGTATCAAAAGGGAGAAGAAAACAAATAATGGAATCATTAATTTTAATCTGATTTCAGAACACAGGGAACCATTGTAAGCCTCTATCTTGAAATATTTTCAGGACAAATAGTAGAAATTAACTTTTTTTTTCCCCATTAGTAACTTTCTACACAGGGAAAAAGGGAAAACACATTTCCAAGCTATTCTATTTATGTTCCACATGTTGCTGCAATTGCCTTGAATTGGATGGTGTGGAAAATCCTTTTTCTATCTAATCTGTCTCTCCACACTGTAGATAAGTAGGACAATATTATCCTAGAACTCCAAAAACTTTATGTACACAACATCTTATTTGAAATTAATGGGCACATTCACAGTCCCAGAAACCCATTTATTTTAGAAGAAACGTCCTGCCTTTTTGGGGGCTTGCCATGTCTCAGCAGAGCAGGGTCAGGCTGAATATGGAGCTGTAGGTTGATTTATCTCCAGGATTCCTGCAATTTCTCACATGTCTGCTGGCATCACATCCAGGTAGGGATAGCATGAAGTGACATTTACTATTTCAGTCTTAAAGTGAGTGTGGATATTGTTGCTAATAATCATCCCCTTGTAAATTATAAATGTCAAGGACACCCAAGCCCACGTTTTCACTGGAGCTTCTTTTTCAGAAAGAATTTTTTCCATTTGCAAGCATTGTCAGGCTCGTGAGGCTCCTTTTGGGAAACAGCACAGCTTTAGCCTTTAGGGTGTTTGATCCCTGCCTTCAGCTCCTGCAAAATAAATTAATAACATGAATATTTTTTCTTAAGGGATGGCCCTGCTTAAAGCCCATATGCTTTAAGTTGCCACTGGAATATTGCTTGTTAAAAATGAGAGTAAATGAGGCTGACCTGGACCAGACATGAAATCAGAGAATATTCCAAGTGTCACTGGGAGGAAGGGTGACAGAGCTGGCAGAGGTTCCAGCTGCTGTTATTAAACCCAGGGCACTGCAGGCTCTGGGGTGCAGCAGAGGAGCCAGGCAGAATCCCCTGCAGCACAGGGGAGGTGGCATCTCTGTGCCACCACTGCAGCTCTGGGCTCTCTGAGCCCACCACACAACAGCCACTTCTCCCCTAGCACATCCCCAGTGCCCAGCAGAAATTAGGATTGAATCCAGGAAATTCCAGCTGAGAAAATCAGGATGTAAACCACTCCTGACTGTCCCACCCAGCCAGCAGATGAAATGCAGCTCATTCATTTGAGTCAATCCAAACCAGGGCTGCAGTTCCAGTTTTAAACCCTCAAGATATCAGTGAGTACTTTACAACTTTTACCTCCAGAGTTAAATAATTAGCAGAGTTTATGGAAAGGATAACAAGTATGAATGGCTCTTTGAACCAGTGGCATTCTCTAATTTGAAGATAAGCAAGATGAAAATGATAGAAGAATTCTTCTGATGTTGTTTAAACTTCTGATGGCTGGGCTGTCTCCAGTGAAGCTGTTGCTCAGAGCCCAGTTCTTAAAGCCTCAAAGAAGACCAAAGATTTAAGTGCTAATTCAGCAAATTATTTCAATCCAAGCTCATGCTTAAATTTGTCCTTCTTCCAGAACACACTGGTAAAATTTCTCATCTAATGGGAGAGAAGGACATCCTTAATCTCATTAAATTTAAAGAAAATTTTATTGCTGGTGCCATAAATAAAGTTTGACTTGAGGGTGACAAGTGTGGGCTGGGTGAGGCCTGAGAACACATAGAAGAGGATATTTCTGCAGCCAAATGTGCACTTTTTTTTTGAAAATTGGGAATTTCTCCTGTCAAATCTGTCTTTCCTGTCTCATGTGGAAACAATGGTTTGGACCTTCAGTTTAGCAGGAGTTTATTGTTGTTTATTGCCTCATGTTGTTGTACACATGCTCCCTTCTCCCCCAAATTATCCTAATTAATGGCTTTTGATCTAAGTGTATTCTATAAAAAATAAGAAGAGCAAATTAGTAATAATAATAAATTCCAGTTGGTTTCTCTGTTAAATAACTATGAAGAAAAAATTGCACATTGGACACCTCTTTAATGTTTAAGGATTTTATTTACGAGAAAGTTCCAGACTTTGGGTCCAGCCCTCAGGATTTAGTCTTGGTCATGCAACAATTTGTGTATTTTTCAAAACCTTAATGTCTGGATTGCAGCTTGGAAATCTGCATTTTTGGGAAGCTTTCATCCTTCTACAACTGCCATTATTTTTTAGAATTTCATATATGAGAGCTTGGTGGGCCTGGCATAATAGGGATGTGAAGATGGATTATGGAGAGACCAGAGCTCTCATTAGGGTAGGGAGGGAGGCAGCGTCTGATGGGAATGACAGATTGGGCCATCTCCTGCCTTCCTCTCCCAGGGCAGAGCTCTGCATTTTGTGTTTTAATTTTAAAGATAATTAATTTCATTTAATCCAGTGCTATTTAGGAAGGTAACAGAGATGAGGACATTTGTTATGGGCCTATCATCTCCCATGTTTGAATTTGGTTAGTGAGGAGTGCTGGAAAAGGGGCTGACTGGGGTGAGTTGTGCAGATTTTCCCTGTGTATGGAAAATCCCACCTCAGCATATTCTGGTTTAGAGATTTCTTCCCAGTGATATGAGTAACAGAGCTGAGAGGTGAATATCCATGGAGTCCTTGATCCCTGCACGTTACTGTGTTGGCAAAGTGAGTCTGCACCTATGGAAACATTTCTTTTTGGATCAGGAGCCCTTTGGAAGCTTCCTTCACCGATAACTCTTTGTTTTGTAGCGTTTTGGAGTTTGGCTCCTCCTGTGTAAAACACCATGGAAAGCTGTGATCCAGGAATGTGGCAGAGGGAGCCCTGGGTGCCACTGCCACACTCCAGGGTGGATCCCTCAGGATCCCTGCTGCTGCTCCTAAATCCATGTTCAGACATCTGATTTGCAAAGAATCCTGAGTATTGTACCTAGGAAAATCAGGCTGCTGATCTCAGCCCAGTTCTACTGATTGGCACAAAACTCCTGCCACTCTTGCTCATTCATAAACATTTATTTCACTCCTGTATCCAAACAGCCATGGAAAAATCCGGTAGAGCAGGTCGGACTTTGAGTAGCATCTAAATATCAACCTGGGTGACTTGTCCAGCGTGGGAAGGTGCTCTTAGAAAAGAAGGAGCTCTGAGGGACATCCCCAGAATTGCTGTTGGCTGAAGCAGGGCTCACATCAGAATAATAATAAAGTGCAAAGGCTGTGTTGGCCACTGAGTGTGGCCACATCCCCCTCTAGTAACAAATTTCTGTGACATGAACTGTCATTGAGGAGCTGCTGAGTGATAACAACTTATTTGCATGGGTGGGTCACTGTGTTTCTAACCTGCTATACTGTGATTAAATGGTTTTCACTTTTAACATTTCATATGGTCTGCAGAAGTCCTCTCTACTTACCAGATTTAGTCAGGCTTGCTTAATAAATTACAGAGAACAATTTAATTACTAAGAAATTAGTAATTAGTAAAGTGATCCTTTATACAGAGCAAAGGCACTTAGCTCTTTACATAACCTCCCTTAGTACCATGTGCTTAAAATTAGCACGTGGCAGAGCTGAAGATTGTTTTCAAGAACAAACCCATTTCTGGGCTCCCAACCCAAATGCAACAGGAAAAATATCATTATTGCAAGACTAAAGATAAAAAGGGGATTCAATTTTAAAATGCTTGTGGCAATGAAAAAATATAACTTGCAATGTGAGTCGATTCATTCAGGCCTTAACATTCATTTGTTGCAAATGGAGGGGGCAGTGGAATCCAAGGCCAGAGCCAATTGGCATCTTGCAGGCTGGGAAAGGTCAAGTGGTGGCTCGTGGTGTGTGTGCTACTCCCAGGCTTTGTTAAAATGCTGGGATTAAACAGAAGTTACATCTGAGGTCAAGTGACCGCAATAACAGGGGACACAGCGAGCTCTCAAATCATTCCCCAGGATGAAAATGACACGGAGCTGACATAATATCTGAGGTGAGATGGAACTGAAATCCTCAGCACCTGAACATTTCACCTACTGATGGGTAACCTGACCCTAACCAATCTTATAATCATACCCATGTCAGGGGGGAAGCTGCATTTCCTGGAGCAGAAGGTACAGTCACTCACTTTTTTTTTTTTTTATTTANAATGATGTTGTTAAAAGTTTCAATACTCTGCTTTAAGCCTTTCAAATCAATGTCTTCTGTGGAAAATCAGCTGCCACCTCGGGGGACAGAGCTCTTTGCCTGCTCGGTCTCTTCATTGTGGGTGCTTTGGTTTATGGAGCAGCAGCTGAATGGGCTCCTCGGGGGATTTGAAGAGATCCAGGCTGGGCTCAGAGCTGGCACTTTCAAAGCAAAGAGCAGAGAGCAAGGACTTGGGGTGACTGGGATTTGTTCAGGCACGGGGAGTGATTTTTGTCACAGGAAGTCACCTTTTGTAGTGGAAGCATCTTTTAAGAAGAGAGGAAAAGTGAAGCTGTTCATTGCACTATTCGAAATAATGTCATATTGGATAACTTTTATGGTGCAACCTCCCCCCTATTTTTAAAACTATTATTTATGTCTCTAAATCTCACCTCTTTAAATTCATCTTTCAAAAATGCATGCTGGAAGATCCTGATTTCAGAGACTCCTTTGTGCTTTTGCATCCACATTTTTCTAGAGAGGGCAAGCAGAGCTCAAATTAAAAATCCCATTTACATAAGCGGAGCTGGATCAAAATCCTCCTACAATATTCCCTGAGCCAATCTATTTGCACTTCCCCAAACAATCATTGCACTGGGCTGTGGGATGAATCAGCATGTATTTAAATCAAAGGCAGCCAGGATAGACTGCATCAGTTCTGTGCCACAGACCTGTCAAAGCCCCGAAGAGATTAAAGGCGTGACCCCTTCATCCCTAACATTGCTCCACAAGAGACATTTCTGTCACTATTTCTGCCACTTGGCTTTCTAAGATGCCACGAAGCCTTAGGGCGACCTCTGCTACATTTCAGTGTTGTTTATTGATTTCTGACCCAGTGCTTAATAGTTTTCCCAGTCCCCCTGAATGGCTTTTGTAAGCAATAGGGTTTGTGCATCTCACCGATCAATACCTTTTATATTTACAATAAAATTGAAACTGCTTCTGCTGGGGGTGCAGCCCAGCATTTGTCATCCTTCAGCGAGGGAAAACTATGTCATTATCTGAATTAAAACATTTATTTCTGATTAAGAGAGTGTCCTATCTCATTAATTTTTCCCTTTCCAATAGAAAGGGAATAGAATCCTATTGATTTTTGCACTTTTACACATCTCCACTGCTGGGAAGATAATTGAGAAGTTAGCCAGAATAAATGAAGTTTCAAGTCTAGCAGGCCAGCCAATACCTTCCAAATTCAAGGTGTTTTTATGAAGCTGGATTTTAATTTGTTGGCAAGCTGAAGCAGTGGGACTTATTCGGCTGAGTAAATTGGATTAAGAGTAGAATCTCCTTGAAGCGTGTCTTGGTGAATGCTGAGGGGTTTGTTCCCCCCAGACAGCCACGGACTTGCTGGAGATTTATGCTAAGACAGCTTCCAAATTGCCCTCCTTCAAAACTCCAACTCTCTGCAGGAAGTGGGGATTAGTGGACCAAAAGCTGATTAACTCACTTCTCCTCCATTGTATCACCTGTCTTAAAAACAACCCAGCTCCAAGCTGAGCTGAACTAGACCTTCAGATTTTCTGCCAATTGATTACTCTTTATTAGAATAATGGGATTAAATCAAGCTTCATTAAAAAGAATTCCCATTGCACGAGTCCCTGTTTTGAGGACCTTTCCAGCATCAGTGTTTGCAGGGATGCCCCAGGTATGGGCCACCCTTCCTTTTCTGTTTTCATCCTGTTTTCCTCTCTTTGAATTAACAACCTGTATTCCATCTTCATTTTCTGCCAAGAAAATCCATCCATATTTGTATATTCCACTAGGAACCAGGTTGGGTGTTTACACTTGGAGAACTATAAAAGTTTGGGGTTGAATTAGATAATATATTCTGTATTTTAAGTTAGACAGAAGAATTTCATAATAGCTGTTTTAAAACAGGGAAATGCTTCTTCCTAAATAAATTATCAGAAAACACAGACTCCTCCATTTTTGGAAGTAAGAATCAAATATCTAAAAAAATTAACACTGAACTAGGAAAAAAAAAATCTCCATTTGCACATTTAGCTCAACAATCTCAATTCAGAGACTTCCAGTAATAATCTGTTATCTCACTTTTATTCAAGGATCCTTTACAATTTGATTTGAAGCATTAATTTGATTATTTTTCAATAATCCAAGATTTATGGGCTGAAATTTAAAAAAGCAAAGACTGGAAGTTCTGAGTTTGTGATATCTGGCTCTAGTGGGGCTTTTTTGGGAAGAGGGGAAATGTTGTGAATGTTTGAACCTTTTTAGTTTCTGAGGAAGCAAATATAAAATACACAGGAAAAAGCCCTCTGAAAAAGCATTGTAAATGCCATAGTTGTAACAAATCAACAGCACCAGATTAAAAATGCTGTGTAAGGGAAGAACTTAATTTCTTGCTGCATTTTAATGCACAGTCCCAAGCACCAAAGTATGCAAAAGGTTGAATACATTCATCACAAACATTTCTGTTTTCTCTTTTTACACCAATGAGAAATTGCAAGATTACCAATGACCTTCCTACCAATGAAGCACCATAATTATGGTCATTTGTTATACAACAGAGATGAATGGATAGAATTTACATAGAATAAAAATATTATTTAACAGCTGTTATGGATGTGTGAAGTGCAATCCTAATTTATTTAAATGCTATAAATATATTGGTAATGTATTCTTTTCGAATTAACCTCATGAACCTTATACTGGCAAAACTTCAATTAATATTGCACTAAAATCCATTTTCTCCTGTTGTGGGGAATATTGAACTGGGGAAAATCTACAGCTACAGCAGCAGCTCACTGCCTACAAGTTTTTGTTTGATTTTTTCAGTCCTTGGCTCAAGCTTGTGATATTGGAATGATTAAAAAAATGCTTTACATTCAAATTAGACCAAACAGACTTTTACAAACCAGCTTTCTTTTCCTGTTACGTATACAATAGCAATTTATGAACGAGTTGCCAAACATTATTTTAAAATGTGGGGTTTGACACTGTATTCTGTGTATTCCAGGACTTTTTGCTCATTTCCCTGGCTTGGGAGTGAAATAAAAGAGGAAAAGAAAACAGACCCATGTGGGGCATGTTTAACTCAGCCCTTTCTGGCTGCATATTGTAAGGTGGATTTAAAGAGAAGCACAGATTTGTGTGGTTGTTTGATTAATTTGGAGGCACAGGGGGATGTTTGCATGTGTTTGTGTCTCACATTTTGGGTTTATCTCTTTTGTATTCTGTCCATCTGCCCCGAGCTGTCATTATTCCATGTTCATCGACAGAAGAGTTATAGTTTGCAAAAACCTATCAGGTAGGCTGGACAGCAGATAATTGAGGTGATGATCAGTGCTAGCAAAAGACAATTGATAGTGATAGTGTCAGAGGCTGCACCTAACAAGATCTGCACCCTCTGTCTCCTTTAGCCTTCCTTTGGAAAGGACAGAATATGGAATAACATGGACATGTCTGATGTGCATCAATAGATAGGATGGCAGTGCATAATACTTCTTGGAACTGCAATCTGATGGTTGTATCTTTTGACATTGCAGCAGGTTATTAAATAGAAATGTGAACTATTAAGAGATGATCTTGACTTTCAATACATTTTTATCAAAGTCAAAAAATAGTTGACATCACTGAGTGGATCCACTTTGTGAAGGAGCAGAAAAATCTGGCATTCCAGGGGAGACAAGGATAGCAATTGTCTCATTCTTGAAGAGGAAGCCAGAGCTCAAACCACAGATATTTCATGGAAATAGAATAATTAACAAATGTGAAGATGCACAATTACACCAGAGTATAAATAAATAAATAGTACCAGTCCAATTTAATGTGTAAAGCTACTGGTGAATTAACCAATTGTAACAGAATTAGTTTTTCAAGGTTCCCACTGGGAATGTGTTTTCTTCTCACACAAGACTGATCCAGGTGTGGAGCTCAGAACACACAGACACAGGGAAAGCAGCTTGACCCCGTCTCTGAAGATATCAGCATCCAAAAAATTATTCCCTGCAATTATAAAATGGAATGGTTGACACTAAACCAGGGGAATGCATTTAAATCTCATTCTTCCAAAAGCATCGCATCATCTTCACCATTTTGGATTACTGTTTACTTTTCTGGACATTTAAAAATGTCATTTTCCTTCCTGATTTTAAAAACCTGCATTTTTATTTCAACCCAAATGCTCTGTTCCTGCTCTCAGCTCCGTGACAGCCTCCTGCAGAACTTTTTTAGCATTTTGATGGAACAGATGAAATCTTACACACAAAACCCATTTAGCCAACTCCAAGTGTCCCAGTTTTGCACAGCTGCACATTTTCCATTGTGCAGGAAGGGTCAGCCTGGGCAGCCTGGGGTAGGATTTATCCTCCTCTGCCCAGCTCTAATGTATGCAAGGAAGTCATGGCTTTGCATGGCTATTAAACACCCTATAGTCTATATAAAAACATGCAAAGTTGAGGCTTAATAGCAATAAAATATTATGGGTACTGCCCTCACTCATGGCTGAGCGAGCATGGCCCTTGATTGGGTAATTGGCAAACTACACACTGTGGCTCTCCCATGAATAATCATGTTTTTTCATTAGGGGAACAATAGGGTTGCTTAACCCTCTCACTCTGCTTCCCAAAATGCCTCTCCATGGTAGTGGGGGCTCTTCCTGAGCATCCTGCACTGCCCTTCCCAGCAGTGAGCTCACAAAGCCATTTCATTCCAGCTCTGTGGCACTGAGGCTTTGCTGGCTTTTATTTTTCCCCGAGGCTGGTAGCCTTTGGGAGGGACTGGGACACATTAATGGAAAAGATCTGCTCCCTAATTCATGGCATTTCAGAGACCTTTGAATATATTGGGCTCTGGTTGAATTAATGTCATTTCAGTCAGGACAGGAAGTTTACTGTAGTTTGTCAACTATCATTCATTTAGGAAGTCCAGTAATTTAATGTGCAGCAGAGGGCAGGGAGATGGAAGACAGATCTGGATGAATGATGTGGGATTTTTTAAAAAACGTGCGTGGAGTCACATGGGAAAACATCCCTCAGCTGATGAGAGTACAGTGAAAATCCTTCTGTGAAGTGGGGCTGATTTCTGCCACAAACCCAGCCTTAGTCAGCACAACCAGGAACACCTGGACCCCCCTCATTGTCCCCCAAATTGTGAGAGGTGAGGTCTGTCCCTTTAATGCAGGGAATTGATTGATTTATGGCCGAGTGATGGATCGAACGATCGTCAACGGAATTACACTGAATTATGGTGACACTGCTTCTGCTCCACAAGCCACTCCCCATATGTCCTATAACTCAAAAGCAGAATGACAATAATACTATCTATGAAATTTATATTCATGATTATAAATTAATTCTTTTTGGCCAGACCAGCAGCAGCAGCAGCAGCCTAGCTTTGCAATTTCCAAACAGCATTTATGGCATTGGCTTGGGAATACTATCTATCAAACTTGGTGACAAATGTGGTGGATGATGGTCTCTGCTGCCGCTGGCTCCAACATCCACTTGTGTTACAGGGGGAAAGAAAATGCTATAAAACAACAGGAATCCTTGAGCTGCAATTTCTGACCAGTGTTCCTGGCCTAACACCAAGCTGCACAGGTCTTCTATGAAATGAATAGTCCCTGGGAGAGAAACATGGAAACCAGGCTGGATTCCCATGTGGGAAGAGCCAGAGGTAGCAGGAAATTGGAACTGGAGAGGCTGCACCCAGTGCAGGAGCACCTGAGACTCCAGGGAAATTCAGCCTCTAACCTGAGCCTGTTGAATCCCTGAGAGGCTGGAAGAAGTACCAGGGCTTTTCCACCCTAAGTGTTGGTTAATTTTTAAAGAAAAAATATGTACATAACCTTTAAAAAGGGAAAAAGAGGAGCAAGGAGAATGAAGTGACATCTCCCAGCTCTGCTGGCAGCAGGGAAGTGTTGCAGGTGTGCTGTCAGCAGATCTTGGTGATCACACAGCAGTGTGAGAGCAATGATTGCAGCAGAGCAGGGCCTGGCTCCCACCGGGGACATGGCAGCTTTAGGGACACTTTAGGGACACTTTGAACAGCCCTGAAATGCCAGCAGTGCCCTTTGGAGCACTTTTTACATTCTGGGAGCTCCTGGGTGGCACATGGCCACTCAATGGAGCCCACTGAGGGCAGGGTGCAGCCCCAGGATCTCTGTGTCTGCTTTCCAAGGAAGCCCCCCTTGCCATAGGAAGGCTCTGCAGTGGCAAAGATGGACAGTCAGGATGCAGCTTTATCCCAGATCATTCTGCACAGAAAAGATCTGCTGGCCTACAGTGATTACCTACCAATGGGTTATAGAAATTAGGAGTAATGATTGTTTGTATGCAGACACGAGTTCATTGAACAACCTCTGAACAGAATGGTGCAGGATGATGAGTCAGTCAAGAGTTTTGATGTATTCACTTGGCAATAATTGCTTTTTTTTTGCTTTAGGAAAGACATTCTTTGCAAAAGTGCCAAGTTAGCAATGCTTCCCTTCATTCATC
This sequence comes from Toxostoma redivivum, assembly GCA_013397375.1. Classification (NCBI taxonomy): domain Eukaryota; kingdom Metazoa; phylum Chordata; class Aves; order Passeriformes; family Mimidae; genus Toxostoma; species Toxostoma redivivum. The sequence goes on from VXBI01009432.1 coordinate 23,895, forward strand.
TGTTATTGAGCTTGAAGAAAACGTCTAAAACTCCCTGAAGTTGTCTTCTCTCTTGGAGTGTTTTAGGTTGGGGTTTTTTTCAAGTGAGGACCAGCAGACGTGTGGTGCTTGGCACTTTGCTGTGTCACTCACAGATCAGCAGGGCTGGCCCCAAGCATCACCTGCTGCTTTTCACCCCCTGCCTGGAGCGATTTCCATCCCCCACTGATGCTGGAACTGCTGTCTGTGTGATCAGCTCTGAGATCTTCACTTCTCTTCACCTCCAGTGCTTTCACCACGACCTCTTGCTGCCTGCTGTGGAGAGAAAGAGGGGCTGTTTGCAAGGCAGTGACTTCCCTAACCTCCCTCTGGCACCTTTGGACTTTGTGCCTGCCCCACCTGCTCCTGTCTGGTTTCCATGGCATCAGCAGCCTCTGGTGTCCCTTTCCACAAAGCTCTGCTGATGGCAGTGATGCTCTTCCAGGCAGGAATCCCTCTATGCAGAGTGGGTTGTAGTGGCAAAGGGGCTTGTTAGCATTGTCACCCCATTCATGTGGGGTCTCTGGGGAGTGAGGATCTCCTCAGAAAAGCACTGAGTTATCCTGAGTGCTCAAAATTCCTGCTGTTGTCCTGGTTATAAACACAAGGCTGTGGGAGCAGCTCCAGGTGAGTGCAGTCCCACTGAGCTCTGCCTTTGCATTCCTGCCCTGTTTTCCTACTCTGCCTTCTCTCTCCAGTTGGGTAGGTTGACTTCCAGCTCCCCATGCAGCTCTTTTCTATTTATTTATATCCTACAGCAATTAACTTTCCTTCTGAAATACAGAAAGAACCTGCAGTCCAGCCCTGTGTATAAAGATAACTTCAGAAAAGTTGGGATCCAGTAAAACTCCAGTTCATTTCTTCTCTGCTGCCTGCCCTGCTGTCAGTAATAACCTGCCCGTGTTCCCTGTGCCTTCCCCACTCTCTATTTATCACTTTCATACTCTGCTGCCATCCTGTCCAGCCTAACTTTCTCCTCTCCCATCATCTAAATGCTTTTCCACCACCCTTCTATGTAAATTCTGGCTTAGACTTTGTTAGAGTAACAGAAATGCAGCTTTATTGCACTGTGAGTCTCCAACACAGTGAAACCCATTAATGGGAAAGGTTTTTCCATCCGTTCCAAGTGAACGGAGATGCAGCTCTATGGAATATAGCTATGGTGCTGGAAAATCTATATAGACAGCACAGGAGACAGAGGAAGGCTGTTCATTTACATAGTTTGTGGTCTTGGTTGGAAATTCAAGGTGAAAGATGGGCAGATTCCCTTTGCTCACAAGTGGTGTGCAATCCCAAAAGTCCAGGTGGGAGCAAAGTGAGGAGAGAGAGCTAAGCAAGGGGTTAATTCAGCTTTGGAATACCTAATCCAAAGGAATCACCTAAGTCCAGGGGGACACTGAGGGACAGAAGATCCCACTGCCCAGCAGCACCAGCACACCTAAGGCTGTGATTTGGGAAGAATTTAAATAAACCTCACCTTGATGGTTGCCTGTTCTGAGAGCAGCCCCAGCACGCCAAAGGTCTGCGGCCACACAGGAGACCAATCCTTCCTCTGGTTATGAGTAGATCCCTTCCAAAAAAAATGTGTTCCTTGGCTGTGGAGCTGCATTTTGACTGCCTGATGAATCAGACATAAACTATCTCAGGCTTTGAGGAGCTCATTATTCTGAGCACTTCCCTTGCTGTTCTCCATGGCCAGCTAGCAGAGCCTGGAAGAGTTTCTGCTGACTCGTCTCTTCCAGCCTTGGAGACAAAATCCTGACCTTGCACTGCAAATTTAATTGTGCCAGGGCTCAGTGGAGACTTCAGCAGCAGGAGTTCCACGGAGCAATCCTTCACTTCCACACCTGCAGCGCTGCTGGGAGTTATTGAGGGCTGCTGAAGGGAAAAGGAGATTTAGATCCTTTATCTAAATGAAATATCCTAATGGTGGCAGTGCCAAATTCAAGCCCAAATATTAATCTAATGGAAGGTGGGAGATGTTGTTCTCAAATTAAAGAGTGGGATTTAAAAGTGTAGTGAGGCATCAAGATCACGGCTCTGCCAAGAGGCTGCATGGACATTCCACTGGGAATCCAGGAATATTTCCAAATTACTAATCTGGGAATAGTCAGTAGCTGTCAGCTGTGAAATGTGGCCTTTTTACCAAAAGGGACAACTTTGTATTTGCACTGTGCTCCCTCCATCCACATCTGATTAAGTGCTGAGGAATAGGGGCATCATTAAAATAAAAAAGATTAATAATGCAATTTAATAGCTTTTTATTTGTCAATCTTGCTTTTAATGTTGCTGATTTATCTTAACCAGTTCCTTCAAACTAAAAGGGGGAAAATTAAGACTACTGTCCCATCCTTATAGTCATGGCAATTTCACAACATCTAGGGGTCATCAGTGGAAAATAAATATAACACACTCTGGGCATTACATTGCCTGAAATCATCAGTGAATCTGAGAGTTTTCCTCATCTCTATTTCCTGTTCCTTCTTTTTAGCCTCCTGCTCACCCTTGCAGTGTGGAAGAAAAATATGTGTTACATGGCACTACTAAATGATGCTTGTGTGAGTTTTGGTTTGGAATATTTTCCAGAAATCTTCCAGGAAAATAAAATGGCAAGGATTCCCAAAATCTAGGCACACAAATGGCAGCAAATCTAGAGATGCTGGGAAAATAGATTTTAGCAGATCCTCAGAGGGATCTGACAGCCACAGGCCTTGAGGAGAAGTGTTACTGTTTGTGTGTGCAAATTATGGGTCAAAAATGGGAAATTATGGGAAATACTGTAATTCCAGAGACTGACAGATTTGTGAAAAGCACGGGAAAAGACACACACACACACACACAAAAAAAAATTATATATAAGTAGAATGGGACCAGAATAATTTTAGCTGTGAAACTCCAAAGGAAGGCTGGCATTCCAGCCAAGATGAATCTACTTACTGAGCTGTAAAACAGGTGGTAAAAATACTGATGAAATTTGAAAAATGTTAATGGAACCACAGCAAACAGAAGCATCCTCAAACACAGCTTGTCTGGGCTGTCTAGAGTTCTAATGGAATTTATTTTTCAAATTTAGTTGAAAAAATTAATTCCCCTGCTGAAATTCTAACTTGCCAACTCTCCAGCCCAGGTGGATTTTTATAGCCAAGATCTAAACCCCTGAAAAATAGCAGTGTGGAGTATAATGGAAATGCTGACACAACCTACATTACAGCTGCACGAATTGTGCCACTATAGTTTATGGAGAGCCCATTTTGGGGTTGTCAGGTTTTTAAACACAGGCTGTTGTAAATTTGAAAGAAGACTGTCTTGTCTTTAGGCTTTAAGGCTGTACATATTAGCAGAGATGGTTTTGAACCAAAATTTCCCTTCTCAGATGCTTTCCTGGATTTTGGGAGAACTGGAAATTTCACCTGAGCACCACAGTGCCATCCTTATCCTCGGGTTTTTTGGTTATTTTTGGGTTTTGTTTTTACTGGGGGGAGTTAGTTCTGCTGTGAAATAGAGCCAATGAAATTCCGCCTACAAACACAAAGTAGGAGGATCTTCCCCTAGGTAGGAAAAGGTTGTGAGGAGAAACACAAGTGCAGTTCACACTCCAGTGACAGAGTCAGGACTGGGCTCCCAGTCCATTAAAATGCCAGTTTTAGCCCAGAAGTCAAAATTTCACTGTTACCTGAAGTCTGAAACCTCTGGCAGGTAAATATGTGTCTGTTCAAGCTGCAGTGGAAAAAAAAGGTTTACAGGCTGAAGCCACAGCTTGGCCTCAGAAAACCAAGGAATTTGCCTTTATTAGTGCCTTGGAAGAAGTTGAATTCAGACTGAAAACCTGTTCTCAGTAGCTCTTGGGAAAGTTTATACTGTACTTGTGAAAACAAAGGAATCATGGAAATGCAGATTTAAAATTAATGTCAGCACTTGGGAAGTTGAATTCAGGCTGAAATCTCAGGAAAGTTTATCCTGAACTTGTAAAAACAAAGGAATTGTGGAAAAACAGATTAAAAACTAAATGTCAGTGTAATTTGATTGCTAACAGCAGCAGGATGTCTCTTAGAGCAACCCCAAAGGTGGCACCTTCCTAAGGTGGATGAAAACTGCCTTCCATCTGCATGAATTAACCCAGGAAAAGGCAAAGAGGGGAAATCCATTTAAATCTGCATTAATCTTTTATTGGCTTTCCCACTTCTCATAAACAGTTTGTAACCATACATATATCATCATCCCAAACATCAAGTATAACTTCTCACTCAATAATCCAATTGATATCCAGCTGATATATTCAGTAGCAACAGTTCTTAAATGGGGCATTTTATAACCTAGGCAAAGGTTAATCATCCTTAGCTTCCTAAGTGTGATCTTAACTGTGCTGCTCGTGCTCACCACTGGATTTCCAGCAGTGCTCTGGGTTGGAGTTAATTAGGAGGAGATTCTTCATTAATGTTGAAAGGAATGCCAGGATATTAAAATATGTGAGTAGGTGCCCTATTTTTGGGTGCTCAGCCATGACACAGAGGACCATGACTGCCAGGAGCCACGTCTCAGCTCTTCCTGATTATCAGGCTCCGTAGAGAGAGAGATGTCACATTGGGCTCCCAGGATTTGGGGACTTTAGAACCACTTTTCTGTTCGAGTTGGTTTGTTCAAGGCTCTTGTAGCCTGTCAGGAGTCAATCAGCAGGAAGCCAAACAAGCCATGGCTCTGCATCAGACAGCAAAGCAGAACATCTGACCTGGTGGCACTGCAGTGACACTGTCAGCAGGATCAGCAGCCTGGCCTGGTGGCCACACCAAAGGCTTCCATCATCCCTGAGCATCCTGCAAATAAAGTGGTGACACAGCTCAATTGGATCTCCCTGATCCCTCCTGAGGACCTCTCTTCTTCAGGCTATTCCCACATAGACAAAAAGATTTTGTCTCACTGAACCTGTTTATTGACCACAGCTGTCACCCCTGCTCTGACCAGTGACCTTATCTGAATATTCAAATCCATTGTAGATCACAAGTTCAAATGATTTTCTTACCCTCTGAAAGCCCTGTTTTCATAGTGAGCTGATTGCACATGACAATATTATAAAGGGTGTAATTGAGATTCTACAAACAATTTGCACCTGAGGTTTACAAAAATAATGTATACAGAAGTGGGAATGCTGCTGACATTCCCTTCCCCCAGCTTCCCTGAGCTGATCCTGTTTGTGGAAACCAGGGTGGCCCTTCCAGGTACTGAGACACACAAGGACTTCAGAGGGATGTGCCAAATCTGCTGTTGCAACTGAGAATCCACTGATTCCAACTCGTCCTTGGAATGGGTGGGAAGCAAGGCCACAGGCCCCGCACTGAAACTCATCTTTCTTCCTTTACTGAGCATGTGTGACTTCCCTGATCAGGGCAAAGCCTGGGAATTTTAATGCAGTGGCTGTAACAGAGCTGAAGAGGTGCAAACACAACATATTCCATCTCCTGGGGTTTTTTTAATAGCATTTCCTATTTCTGTTCTGACTCTACTTCCCTGATAATTTTTCTTCTTTCTTCTCTGATATGTTTTCACAAAGAGCAGAAGGCCAACTTTGCAGTATTGAACTGCAACCTTAATCTGTGCTACCTAGATAATAGAAATTGTCAGAATTAGCTCCCCATATCTCAAACAATTCCCATCCAGCATCCCACTGATTTCATCATCCTCCTTAAAGATACTGGGTTTTGCTGGTTTAAATAATGAGACAATGGAGTCAGAAGAAGCAGAATATCTAGCTGAGTTCAGTTGGACTGAGATGTGCACAATTAATGAAAATTAAACTCACAGAAAATTTGGCTTGCTCAGACTCCTGTAATAGAGCAGGAATCAGTCCAAGTCTGCTCAGACTCTGCAGGGGTTCATGAACTTCACAGACCATGTCAGTGCAGCCTCAGCTGAGAACAGGAAGCAGATTTTGCAGTTTTATGCTGTATCAGTGAAGAAAAAGGTGAAATGCTACAAATTCAAAACTGAAAAGCAAAAACAAGAGGCTATAGGTGGGAAACTCCACCCAGAGGATCGTGGTGATCTCCTCAGCAGCAGGAGTCCATGGACATCCAGCTTTGCCAGTACCAAGGATGTCCTCAGCAGAAAAGCCCAGACACAGAAATCCTAAATCTCCCCTTCTCACAAACACCACACAAAACTGAAAACCTCTTATGGGCCCTGATTTTCTGGGGTGAGAAGTGCTGCATCTTCTGCTGGTGCTGGTTGGAAACATCAAAGTGTCAGAGCTTTTCTAACACATGGTCCTGCAACTTTCCTGTCCCTCGTCTTCTGCACCTCTGAGAGTCACCCTGAGGATTGTTCCTGGTGCTATTTATTCCTACATTATTATGAAGTGTCCAGTGTGGAATATAAGGCTTAAGTGCAGCCAAGTTCATAAAGCCTTTGGAGCTCATTACATGGATGGCAGTACAGGAGCACAGAGCATTGCTGTAAATTTGAATTTTCTGCCCTATGTTTTCTAAATGCCAATATAAATAGCCCAGGAAATAATAAAATGAATAAAACACACGGCTTCATTCGAGTTCCATTTGGAAAGACAGGGTGTGAAATGAAGAGTTCTGTTCTCCAGGTGGTGATCTCCATGCATAGTAGAGTGTTTGTCCTGAATTTCATTGCTTTGGAAAAAAGTCATGGAAACTCTTGATTTAGCTGGCATTGAATGTGTGTTTTAAATAACTCCTGTGACATAATCAGCTACTGAGGGATTCCAGGAGGGAACTTCCAGAGCAGTAAAACTTCAGCTGTGGCTGTCCCTGCTGGCCATTGCTTTGCTGGGTACACAAACCTGGGTCCCAGGTTCTGAGCTCCTGATGGATCCATCGGAGCTGGGAGCTGGGGCAGCACTGGGGGCCAGGGCTGTAAATCCCTCTCCATGCTGGGAACAGCAATGCACAAACCATAGGAAATAAATTAATGTCTCCAGCTATCCATGAATGAAAAATCATGGACAGCAACATTCTTTTTATTGTTATTCCAACAGAGATTGGAATATTCCCTTTCTTTTTCTTCTTGTATTATTAAAGCTTCTGTTTTATTTTTTTAAAAAAAGCATTTTGTCTGCTCAGAGCTTTGGCACATGAGCATTCTTGCCTTAATAAAACTCAGTCTCTTTTACACAGATTGAGTGGCTGTATATTTAGAAAATCAGAGCATTAAATAACTCTTAATAAATACAGATAAGAAAGTCACAGGGCCACCAATTTTGCCAGAATCTCTAAAATCCTGAGAAGCCATAACCACACTGGGAACTGATATGAAGAATGTTGGCAATGCTTTAAATTAAGTGTTTTTAATATGCTTAACCATGCATTTAATTTAAGCTTAATGAGACAGTTATTGTATGCTGACTAAATACTACAATCTTATTAAAAACATATTTCCAGAGATGAACAGTGATGTAATAGATACATATTTATGGCATCATTGGTAAACTGCTAATACATGTTTTTAATTAATTGGCATCTACTCAATATACAGTGGGGCTCTGCAGAGATTTATGATATTTGGTTTATATTGATGAAGCACCAACTGGTTTAATGAGGGTTAATTGATCTGAATAGCTATTAAAATATACATTTCCTGTTTTGTGGTGATCAGGGCTTAAATGAACACACATTCAAACAACTGCTTAACAGGATAATTCACCTGCTCACAGGTGAGTGGGGGCTTAAATGAGCTGTTGAGTGAGCAATGAAATATTCCAGGAAAGAGCAGAGTAAGACATTATACTGAAATTTTAAAAATCAGAGAATTTTTGGTTGGACAAGAGAAGCAAAAGCCTTTAGGGCTTTTGGAAGTGCCTCAAATGTGGTTGGATCAGGAGTTCCTGATGTTGCTCCTCCTGGGCATTTCCTGGTGCTGAGATGAATTCTGGCTGCTCCTGCTGGTGTTGCCATCAATGCCATGGACCCCCCACAGCCAGGGCAGGTTAATTTAACCCGTGGGATTGGTTCTGAAAACTCTGAACCATGTGCAATGTGCAGCCTCCTCATTTTCCATGCTGCTGGAATGAGTGTGTGTGCCTAATGGAAAATCTACGAGCATTTTCGGAGCGGTTAAAACACGCTTTCCACTGGTTTTAATTTAATTTTACTTTTTTATGAAGAATCTTAGAGAAAGGGCACAGTGAAAAAGCAATGAAAGCCAAATTGCTGTACATGAAGTTTCATTTCTGGAGAGCCAGGGAGATTAATTCACTTGGCTGTGACTTGTTCATTACTACCCCAAGCTAACCAAAAAAAAATGAAATATCACAGGGAGCGGCTCNCAGTGTTCCCCAGCCTGTGATCAGGAGACTCTCACCCAAGATTTGCTGAATCACTGGTTCTCCCTGATCCACTCTTCCACAGAAGGGAGTGTAGGAGTTTGTGTGTGTGAATTATCAGAGAAAACCCTCTAAGAAGGACAAAAATAATGATAATAAGAAGGAAGTTGAATTATTCTCTGTTGCATTGTCCATGAGGGTGAGAGAGGCCTATAAAAGATTAAAGGTGGTATCCTGACACAACTAAAATCAATTTAATATCAATTAAAATATTCTGTCAGGCCTTTATCTGACACTGAGCTTGCCTGTAACAGTTTACAGCAGAACTTCATAAGGTCCATTCATATGGCTTAAATTTTTAAATTATTCTGTATTTTGTATTGAACCCTTTTTTTAGGGAAAAATGTTAACTCTTAATAAGTGACATGGCATTTTATTCTGAATCAAAAGCCTTTCCTTTGAAAACGGCTTAATTAACATTTCCAGGTTCATAACATTTTCATTTATTCCTCTTTTTTGTTTTCAAATGGTTTTTTAAGTTTTCCAGTGATAGTGATAGAGGTTTCCTAATGTATTAAAAAAACAGAGAGTGTGCCCAGTGGGATCTGCAGTCTGATTAGCTTTCAGTTTGAAGCTGAAGGAGGAGATTAAGCAGAGAAGGTCTGCCATGCTATTAAAAAGAAAACCTGATTTCTTCTAGCCATTAGCCAGTAAAATGAGTACAGCTGTCAGCAGAATGGTTAAATATATTGCACAGTGAAGATTAGCAGGTAAATATTTGAAAATTATGCAAGTTTTGGGATGTGCAAGGAGCTGAATTCTACTCTTAGGAGTGACTTTTAAAGCTGGAGTTGTGATACTGCAACCCACAGGTTTTGGGATTGTCTTTGGAGAGCCTCTTTGTACAGGGTTTCATCCAGCTCTTGGCACAGCAGACTCTGATCCTTGGCCAAACCTCCAAGCTACTGCTTGGGTAAATAACAAATATACAAATACAAAAAAAAAAGAAAAATAAAATTAAAAAAAAATATAAATATATACATATATAAAAATATAAAAAATAAGTAACAAAAATAAAATTCTAATCCCACTGAATCTCAGGAAGCAGCTCCAAATTTACATCTGGAATTTAGTGTCACATGGCTTCAGCCTGGTGATTCACCTCTGTGTTTTCCCCCAAAGCCTTTCCCAAGAGATGAAGGGCTGCTGCTCTTGGCTCTGCCCATTGGGCCTCTAAACATTTGAAGTGGTAAAAGCTACAACATCTCCCATTAAAATTGTTGGGTATCCAGCTCATATTTCCAGCCTTGGATTTGCCAGTATTTTGGATACATCTCACCAAGCAAAGGATCTGAAAAGCAACTTCCATAATGTTTTCCATGCAGGCAGAATGCAGTTTTGGATCTGAATTAGACACAAGTTGTTCAATATCAGCCCAGCACATCCATTTCTCACATTCCTGGGGATCTGCACCTTTGTACAGACACCATCAGAANGTGACTTGTTCATTACTACCCCAAGCTAACCAAAAAAAAATGAAATATCACAGGGAGCAGCTCCTCTCTTCCATAGGCTGTAACAGTGCCCTGATCACAGGCTGTGGAAGAGGAAAATATTCTGGTTAATACTCTGACAATGCCACACCTGCACTGAGCAAATTATTCTGATGCTGAAGTTTTGTTTGCTGATTCTGATGTGATTGTTTTTCTGGCCGTTATTTTATTTTATTTTATTTTATTTTATTTTATTTTATTTTATTTTATTTTATTTTATTTTATTTTATNATTTCCAGGTTCATAACATTTTCATTTATTCCTCTTTTTTGTTTTCAAATGGTTTTTTAAGTTTTCCAGTGATAGTGATAGAGGTTTCCTAATGTATTAAAAAAACAGAGAGTGTGCCCAGTGGGATCTGCAGTCTGATTAGCTTTCAGTTTGAAGCTGAAGGAGGAGATTAAGCAGAGAAGGTCTGCCATGCTATTAAAAAGAAAACCTGATTTCTTCTAGCCATTAGCCAGTAAAATGAGTACAGCTGTCAGCAGAATGGTTAAATATATTGCACAGTGAAGATTAGCAGGTAAATATTTGAAAATTATGCAAGTTTTGGGATGTGCAAGGAGCTGAATTCTACTCTTAGGAGTGACTTTTAAAGCTGGAGTTGTGATACTGCAACCCACAGGTTTTGGGATTGTCTTTGGAGAGCCTCTTTGTACAGGGTTTCATCCAGCTCTTGGCACAGCAGACTCTGATCCTTGGCCAAACCTCCAAGCTACTGCTTGGGTAAATAACAAATATACAAATACAAAAAAAAAAGAAAAATAAAATTAAAAAAAAATATAAATATATACATATATAAAAATATAAAAAATAAGTAACAAAAATAAAATTCTAATCCCACTGAATCTCAGGAAGCAGCTCCAAATTTACATCTGGAATTTAGTGTCACATGGCTTCAGCCTGGTGATTCACCTCTGTGTTTTCCCCCAAAGCCTTTCCCAAGAGATGAAGGGCTGCTGCTCTTGGCTCTGCCCATTGGGCCTCTAAACATTTGAAGTGGTAAAAGCTACAACATCTCCCATTAAAATTGTTGGGTATCCAGCTCATATTTCCAGCCTTGGATTTGCCAGTATTTTGGATACATCTCACCAAGCAAAGGATCTGAAAAGCAACTTCCATAATGTTTTCCATGCAGGCAGAATGCAGTTTTGGATCTGAATTAGACACAAGTTGTTCAATATCAGCCCAGCACATCCATTTCTCACATTCCTGGGGATCTGCACCTTTGTACAGACACCATCAGAAGCTGTTGTATCCCTGCTGGAATCCACTCCTGTCCAGAGCAGAGCAGCTATTGAACACAGCCTGCTTGATGAGGATGTATTCAAGCAAAATGTCATGGAAAAACAATTTTCTTCCTGCAAAACAACTGCTTATCTCAGACAGCATCAAATCAGAAATGAAATCAAGAACAGAGGGGTGAATCCAATTAGAAAAGAGGTGATGTGGGAAGTCCTGAAAGAGGAGAGGTTATTGGTACATAGGGATGTGGTGGGGGATGAGAGTTTCCTAATGCACTTTTAGACCCCAAAATAAGATATTTAAAACATCAAAAGTATAATGCAGGTATTTAGACAGAAGAAAATAAACGGATGCAAATTTAAAGTATGCATATATATAAATGTTTTTCTTGTGTACCCTGAGCCATTTATGGATTCACACACACAGCTGAGATGCAAACAACCACATAAACTGTTAAATATGTATCTTTTCCACACCTTTGTAGCATTAATTTGACATGTTATGCCACACTTGGGCTCCATCTCATCTTTAACTTGACTTGGTAGCTCCTTTCTGTCCATGTTGGTGTCGCTCAGAGTTTAAAAACCAAGCCTCAGACCTGGGGCCGTGGGACCGTGCAGAGGTGAAAAGTAAAGTGACAAGAAGCAGATGTCTAAGTTCACCAGCATGAGCAAAGCTCCTGTGTCTGAGGATAAGTGTGTGCTTAAAACCCATCGAGCTGCATCGGCTGGAGGCCCAGAGCTGAAGTTAAGCAGATGTTTTGGGGAGCAGGGCTGGACGGCTGCTGATGCCACAGCACAAGAATTAAACACGTGTAGTGAGGGCAGGCTCATTGTCTGTGCCTAGGAAGGTTTCTAGTAGATGTGTATTTATTTACTTTCCTGCAAAGCATTTTTTTCCCTGTACAAAACCAGTTTCAAGCTGGAAATCCAAAGCAAATATCATTAGTCTCATTTTGTAATCTAGTGGTTATGACTGAGGGGAGACTGGCTCTGCCCAGCCTGAGTTAATTCCTTTCCCCCAGCTTTTTTATCCTCACCAAGGAGTCCAAGGGTTAAGCCATCCCAACATGCCTCACTCTCAATTTATAAACCAGAAAATCTTCCATAAATCAAAAGTTACAAACAGACTTTGTAATGTCATAACTCTTGTGACGGCTCTGCCTTTGATTGATTCCTATACATACATTCTGTCTGATTACCATAATGTGTTCTTGTGGGACAATTCCAGCAGGGCAGAGGGAAGGCACAAGGAAAGAAGTAAATAACAAATGGTCCTGACTCCTCCTCATCGAGAGTGATTTCAGTCCAATGTTCCATCATATCAACTGGGAAAGAGAGTCTTAGGGTTTAGGCAATCAATTACAGATCTGTGTAGAGGCAGACACAATCATTTCCCTGATTGTCACCAGTCTGGAGCAGTGACACAGGGAAGTGATCCATCAGTCTATTTCCAGTGACAATCAGAGAAAGATGGCAGACACTTGGGCACTCACAGGCCCCTGGATTGGCTGCCTGGCCAGATTGAAAAATAGCAGTGTTTCAAACATAGCTAAACCTTTAAATACCTCTGCTGGAAGGTTTCAGACATTCCTAGAAAACATTTAGAGCTATTACAGGAGTCGCTCCCATTACAGTGGGTGGTGAGGAGAGTAAACCTGCCTTGAAGTGCATTAGAATAGATAGAGTGAAGTTACCATGGTTCAGCCAGGAATATCAAAGTCCTTTCTGATTTGCCAGATTTGCTTTTACCCTGCTTTAATGCTGTGTTTTTAATAGGCAATCTATTTCTTTTTAAGCAAAGAACTGAAAATTAGCTCATCTTTGATCACATATTTAGAATTAGATTTAGGGGGAATTTGATCTGTTGCTTAATGCTGTTTTTTTCTCAGTGTACAGGGTTTAATTTACAAAAAAAATCACCAGCAAGGTGCAAAGGTGGTCAGTTCAGCAACCTGAGAAATAGGTCCTCCTCATCTTTATCCTGATCTGTGCCCTCACCTCCTCCCCAAATCCTCACTGGTGTTGAGTTTTGAGGCTGAACTCTGACAGAAGGGATGCTGTGCTTAGGCTGGGGGAAGGTGAATCCCCCCTGAAGGCACAGCTAAATTAATTCAGGGAAAATCCTGCTCCTGGCAGATCCTGGGAAGTGGAGAAATGGGAGCTCTGCCAAAGCTGGGAGTGAGGAGGTGCTGGCTGAAGAAGAAGCTGTCCCCAGGCAGCTGGGTTGGGTTTTTATGCTGTACCCTACAAAGGACACATTTTTGGCACCCCAGGGAAGGAGGGAGGCTCAAGCAGTGTTTGGTCCTCTCACCCCTAAGATTCCATGGGAGGAGGAGATGCTCCCACAGGGCTTTCACTAAAGGAGCCTCTTTCATCTGTGGTGGCCTCCACAATTGTCACCAAACTTCCCAGCAGGAGAGGGAGCCAGTCCTGTCCCATGCTGGGACACCCTCACCCCTCTCCTCCCTGGACAGAACATGCCAAGCTGTGTTTAGGATATTTATCATTGTCCTGACCCATGTGTATTGTCCTCAAGCATTCCAAACACATGGAAACATCACATTTTGGTGGCTTTTCAGGTGGAAAAGCCATGAAAACAAAATCTGGGAGCTTACAAAATGCACCTAGGCCTCCTGTCTAGGACACCGCTGACAAACTTCATGGATAACATTAGTCTGATGGCAAAATGTATAAAATAGAATTTATTATTAATTCATGAAGAGCTTTGATATCTTATCTATTGCTCTTCTCTTGTAATGATTTTTAATGTCATCATGGCTTTTAATTTTGCATGAAGCCCATCGTTGTCTGTTTTCATTTGTTTGGTAAACCTTGTCTGTTTTATTAAGAAAATCCCGAGGCTTCTGTGGGTATTTCTGCAACAATAAGAATAAAGAAATATTAATAGTGATTTGTTTCTAGCTCAAAGCAACATTAATTTCAGCACTATATTATGAGGATTTTTTTTTAATAATTTCTCAACCTAGGGAAATAAATTTCCTATTCCCAAAATCCAGTAATCCAAATGATGAGTGAAAAATCCTCAGTATCCTAAGATCTTGTACAAACCTTAACTTACCTTTTATGCACTGTGTGTGCTCCTGCAAGCCAGTAGGAACCATAACTCCATTTAGATAATAATAATCAAATTATCCAAACCTGGGAGAACATGCTTTATAGATTTTGGTCTAAATTTAATACAAAAATGCAGTAGTCCTTGTTTGGAAGAGTTTATTAAGGGTTAGCAAAGAAAAAGCTTTTTCAATAGTCTATAACTCTCTAATGGCCTTTTTCAAATAAAATGGGAAAGAATTTGCAAAGAAACCTATATCAGTGAGCTGCAATTGTAACATTACAGTACAGGTCTATAAATCTTGACATGTTCAGAAGATTGCCTAAACCAGCAATACAATCTGTCCAAACCTCATTGTCTCCACGACCAGCCAGACTCATTTTAAGAAATGTATGTGGTCTTCAACCTAATTTTATCACCTTCATTTGTAAACTAGTCAATCAATCAAAGCATCCTGTGAGTCTAAATAGAAAAAGGAGTGCATTTTCATGCATTTCCAGACAGCACAGTCAAAAATTAATCTCCACTTGATCAGACATTCCTTGCCCTCATCTCAATAGACCATCATTAGGGTCAGCAATGTATATTAAAAATAGAGTTGCAGGGAACTGTGTGCTGGGGATTCTTTGCAAGGTACCTGCAGCCAGATCTGGCAGCTCAGGGCTGCCCCAGAGACAAGGCTGAGCTCACCCAGCAAAGAGCAGCCTCAAAATAAAGTTAGAAATGGGGAGAGGAGAATTAACTAGGTATTTTCATGCTCCACCAGGTGCTTTTTGCACCCTGAGCACAGGGAGTAACAGCTTGGTGGGATGAAAAGTGGGATTTCAGAGACCCCATCTCATCCTCCCTCTTCTGTTCCATATCTGCAAATATTATTCTTAAATATTTTCCCACTCATGTGGGTGTGTGTGAGATGAGGCTGGGGCTGGGCTGGGGAGATAGGCAGGGGGTGTGCACTGTGCCCCAAAGCCAGAATTCCTGCTTGCCCATGAGGGAATTCTGGCCTTTGTCACTGGGCAGGTTTGGTGCTGTGGCTGTCCCCAGGCAGGTGGGGACTGACCCCTCCTCTCCCTTCCAGCTGCTTTTCTCACCTCAGGCAACACTGAGAATCCACTGAATGCTGGAATGGGGCTTGGAGGGGTTTCCAGTTGAGGCTGGAGTTCCACACAAACAGCAAAACCACCAAAGTGCCCATGGGGACCTGTCTGAGCAGCCCCAGGAGCCTGCTCTGGCTGAGCTGGGGCTGTTGGGTGGAACAGGTGAGGGAAACACTCGCCAGAACTGCCAGAGCTGTGCCAGGGAGGGCAGCACACTGGGGTGGGCAGTGCTGGAGGGAACAGCACATCTTTGGTTTGCTTGGGAGCATAAGAAATATTCCAGAATGAGAGCTGTGGAACCCAAGGTCCTGTTTCCACCTTCCAGTCCTGGTTTTCTCTGGCTGCCTTCCCCTGCAGCTGTCCCTGGACAAAACAGCATTTTAGGATATTGAGCAGAAGCACGTGGCAGGCAGGGGTGATTGCCTGTCCTGGGCTTTTCTAAGTGAAGCTGAAAGGGTTTGTTGATCTTGAAATTTCTGAGTGGGAGCAGAACTACAGCAGCAGTTCCAGTTCCTCAGATGAGGAAGAGTTCTTTCCTTGCTCTGTGGAAATGGTTCAGCCCCATGGCAGTTGGGGTTTTTTCTCTAATTCTTGACTTGCAGCACAAAACTCATCTCCAAACACATCTCAAAGAATGGCAGTGCTAGAGAAAGTGTCATTGCACCAGCAATGGCAACACTGACCTGAAGAATGAATTCTTTATCTGAGTAGAGACTCCTTTTTTCCCCTGCCTGCTGACCCTTCTGAGATGTTTAACATCCAGCCAGAATAGGTCAGGACCTACCTTTAAAGTGGCAGGAGAAATCCGAGCTCCCAGCACACCCTTGCCTCCTGTGTGCTGTGTGTGTCCCATGAGTGAATGTTCTTCAGGATGGAGTCACCTCAGTGCTGCTCAGCTCCTTGGCTCCCTCAGAAATGAGTTTGGGACAGACCCACAGCCCTGTCCTGCAGGGCACTGTGCAGTGCTGCCAGTGGCAACACACAAAGCGAGTCCAGGTGAAAGCTGGGCTGGATTCAACCATCTGATGAGCTCAGGCTGCAGAAATGGTGCTTTGTTCTTGGATTTTTCTTGGAAAATGCAAGAGGATTTCAGGGAATCGATGATATCCTCTACTTATACCTTAGAGGAGAAGAAAATTTGTATTCAAGTGGCTCTGCCACAACCTGCAAAACCTTATGAAGTGTCTGGGGAGCCTTTTTCCCAGAGATTTTTTCCTCCTGCAATTAAAGCCAGAGCACAGAGGATGTCAAACCTTTGGGGACAGGGCCCTGAGGTGCTGCTGGGTCCCCTCAGCTGGGTGACAAGGAGCTGGCTCCGTGGTGGCTGCACTGGGAGGATCAGATCCATGATTTTGGGAGCCTTTGGCCATCGCCTCTCGTTTGCTGCTGCTGGTGACAGCCTTGGAGCCAGGGGTGGGACAAGGCAGTGTAGGCACCGAGTGGGGACATCTCCCCCAGGTACAACACCTGAAACAGCAATTCCTGATTTTCACCAGCTGTAGCAATTTTTAGGAGGTTTCCCACACAGCACCAAGGCCAGGTGGGTTTGGACATCACAGATCGAGGAGGAGCTGCAAGAGAGACCCAGAACTGAAGATCTGCCAAAACTTTGGGAATTCAGAAAAAAATTACCCAACAGTTTCCAGGCTCATTACTCCATAACTCCTGACTATCAGGCTTGGCAAGAACAATACATTGAATTTCCACGGAATATTCAGAGACTTTAGAGCTGATTCCTCCTCTTTTCAAGTATTTTTTCCACAAGGGGTCATTGCAGAGCAGAGCAAGGATGACTTAAAAACGAGGTGATTCTTTCCTTCTCTAAAGTGAAGTAGACATTTAGATGCAATTATTTTAACTGAGATTGTTAACAGCATTAATTTGTAGCTGAAAAACACCAGAATGCCATAATAACAATAATTATTTGGTTGGTGTTCGTGTCAACTCCATTTAGACTGAGCAATGCTTTAGTTTAACTACTTTTAACAAAATAAAGAGCCAGTCCAGTGGGAGGAAATATGGAGATTTGCCTCCGTGTATAAATGAAGCATTTAAAATAAGTGTAGATTTCTGTGTGGTAATTGGGATAAAGGAGAAACCTGAAGAAGAAATGGTTCTGAACTGAAATGAAATCCAGCCCTGGAACATCTACAGAGAAGATCAGAAGCAATTCTCAACCATCAAACCACTGTTGACTCCCAGATAACTGCCTGAGCTTCTGTTTCCTTTCTCTTTCCTTTTGTTTGGCAAATAAAGCCTTTTCAATAATTCAGCCAAATGGCTTGATAAATAGAAATAATTGAGCAGATTAAGCTTAAAAATAAAAACATATTTTATCATATGTAACTTAAAAAGTAATCATATAATTAATGGGTGAAAAACAGAGAGAAAGATTGCAAGAGATTAAGATTAAGCCCTGCAGAAGAGAATGTTCTAACTAGAAATTGGTTTAATTAATAGCACATTTTACATAATGATTACAATGTAATTGCGCTGACTAGCAGAGTGTCATTAAATATATCCATGCTCCTTTACAACACCCTTAGGCTAAAAATAATGAGTTACATTGAAAATCACTATGCAACAGGTTCATAAATAACATTTAAGCCTATACAAGGCGAATACTTATAAATAATAAATATTTGCCTTTTGTAATTGAAGAAAAAATGACAGCCTTCTTTTTCTACTACCTTGTAGATTGTCATGTTAGAATGCTGAAAAGATTTTTTCCCCTTGCGTTCTCTAGAAAGTCCTGAATAATTGATTCAAATGCTAATATTCCACATAGTCTGACTTTGAGGAACAAATATTCCTACATAAAGAATAAATGCCAAGTTGCTTATTACCAGCTTGGTTTTACTTTGCATGGTGCAGTCCCCACAAAACTCTCACACTCTATTACACATGTCAGATGAAGTTAGTGGTCAGATTTCCTGCCAGAAGAGTTACATTCTTTTTTTTTTTTTTAATTTAAAAATTACCCCTTCTCCCAAAATGTTCATCAAGCTCAGAGCTGTTATGCAGCAACAGCTGCTCCTCAGCTCCAAAAAGGACGACATCATAAAGCTGATAACTTTTTTTAATCTGGAGCTTTTCTCTGGTGCATCAGGAGGCTCCAATAAAACCAGGCTGGATTTCACATCAGTGCTGGGCTGACATTTGAAAGGTCCCCAAATGGGTGGAGCTCAGTTACCCAGGCAGCCATGGCAAAATAAATGTCTCCAATGGCCAAATAAAGCAGGAAGAAACTCCATCCAACATGGGAATGTTCTGGAGCTCCAGCCTTGCTGCCCCAGCCAGGCCAGGGCCATCCCAAGGCAGGATTTGGGGGACATCCCCTTCCCCAGTGGGAAAATTGGGGTAATCATTCAGCTTTTAGGGGAAAAAACAAACCTCTTGGAGCCCAGAGGTTTTCCATGCTCTCTGTGTGATCATCCAGACCCACAGAGCTGAATTTTAGTCTCAAACTAATCACTCTTAGGAATAAAAATGAACAAATGTCACCTGAGTGGAATCTAACACTGGAGCCACAAGTCTTGGGGCACCCAAATGGCTTCCATGCACAAACAGCTTTTCACACTTTTTAATGGTATGCTCATAATTTTTTTTGTTGGTCTCATCCTTCTTGTTATAAAAGTAGGTTTTGTAGTGTTAAACCCAGAAAATTCATATTGCCTGAGCACTGATGAAACAATGTGAGCACCTCCAGTGAAAAACCAGCAGGAAGAAAACGGGGATTGTTGGTAACAAAAATTCTCTAGGTGAGGGCAGAAATCTGATCATGAACAGGAAGGATTCTCTGGTTTTGGATGAGACAAAATCCAGTTGTCCATTATCATTTACTTTTTTTTTTCTGCCACCAAAATGAACACCTGCAAAATTTCCTCATCTCAATCAGACATTTCCCCCCTTTTCTTGAAGCAGGAGTGATAAACCTTCCTGTCCACAGGAAAATTACTCTTTTTCCTCCTTATCATTGTGCAGAAGATGGAACTCCAGGTGTATTTGGAGAGTTTGGTGAAGAAAAACAATGTTAATTTTAATTTCCATGGTAGCAGGGCTGAACATATCCTGATTTTCTGGAGGAAGCTGCATTTACATCCTTGTTGACATTTTTTTTTATTTCTCATCATTTTTACAGCTTCCAATGTCTCATCAGAGCCCACAGAGAGTGCAAAAAAAGCAGGAATGGATTTCCAATGGGAATGTGGGGTGATGGGGCTGGAGAAAATCTCCTTCCATATCACACCTGAAATGCCTTGGTCACATCATTCAGCCCTGCTGGGAGCTCCAGGAGGTGAGAAGTGTCACTAATGCAGGTATGATCTTTAAAATTATTAGGGTAAATTAAATAAGGTATTAAAAGAGAGAATTAAGGCATAGACTATTTAATTCTAATAAAAAAGTGTTTATTTGGATCCCTGTCAGAGCCAGTGGATATCACAAGTCCTATAAAGAAAAGTATTTTTATTATTATTAATATAGAAAAAAAAAAAAAAAAACGGGGATACATTTTGCAACAGAAAAAGGAATAAAACTCCTGGAGATTTAAAAAGTTTCAATTTGCTTAGCTGCAGTGAAGACAAAATACATCCACAAAAGTACAAGAGGGCAGAATTTAATGGGAGAGGAAAGGTTAAGAAAGATGAAGAAAAAATCCCTTCCCCTGTTTATTCACTGCTGCTGGGCAATAATATAATTTTCAGTCTCACATCTCTATTTCAGACCACATATGGCAGTAATATTGGATGTTCACCATCACAGCTTAACCATGACTAAACAGGTTGATGAATGTCATGCATCTTATCATCATACATGCATATTTTTAAATATAATTCACTTTTGATCTGCACCCTTGTGCAGTGGTGAATGAAAACAGTTAAGATTTCTTCCACTGTCTGCCTTTAAATGTATTAAACAGCCCTGCTGTCAATAGATTATATTCTTGTACAATGATAATAGCCCAAAAAACTAAGAGGCCTTGTCAGGAATTGCAGTTGTCACAGTTTGATGCAAATGATTTTACTTGGTGTTCATCTGCTGCACAATCATCTCATAATCTGGATATACATCACAGCATGACATGTAAATTTCCTGCTACTCTGCTTTCATTTCCAGAGGCAGCAATCAAATGAAAACCATTCAACCTCACCAAAATGTATAAATAATTTTCATTCAAACATATTAACAGTCAAAATATGAGAATTTATCACAGAGCACTATGCCTTTTAAGAAGCAATAAAGACTTTACTTTTTAAGCATATTTCTACTTAGAAAAGTAATATGAACAGTAACTTGTGGTTTTAAAAGGGGATTTAAAAGTCCACACATAGCACCAAATCTTCAAACTTAAGCATGTTGGTGCTGCTTTGCTCCACATATTTCTTGAGAAAAATTAGCCTAGAAGAGGGTTGGGAAAGGGGGAATAAGGGGTAATATTCAAATTACTCCCTTCCCCTCAGATTTGCCCCATAAAATAAATATGAGTATTAAACACAAAGAACAGAAAACACAACGCTGTGTCACAGCAAAGAAGACTTCCTGTATTTTATTGATTCATTTTCATTTCTAGTCTAGATCAGATTTTAATTTAGCTGAATTTAGGGATTTTTTAAAACCCATCAATTTTTAAAAGGGCTGTTACAAGCAGGAACAGCCTCCAACAAGACCAGTGAAATTCAAAAACACCAAACAAGGATCAGGTTGAGCTCCAGTTCCACCAGTACCAGCTGTCAAATATCTGCTGTCTGATCTCTTTTTGCTCTGGTGGGGGCTTGGAATGAGATGATCCTTGATGTCCCTTCCTACCCAAACCAATCTGGGATTCTGGGCTCAAAGCACCAACTGGAGAAGGGAAATATTTGCCCTTTGGGCTGTGGGGAGATGGGGTTTGGGAGCTGCAGCACCAGTGGGGAGTGGTGCTGGTGCTTACTGGGAGCACTGGGACACACAGGGTGAAATATGGGCAAAATCAGCCTCCACTGCTTGCTGAAATGAGCCTTTTTTGGGTGATTTGCCCTCCTTCCCATGCCACCCTTCCCTGCCACTGCATCCCCCAAATCCACTCGTGGGAGTCACTGAGCTCCCTGGGGTCCCTCCCCTGCCAGGGCTCCAAGGAATGCAGGAACAAAGGGAACCTCACTGTTCTTACTAATGGTGGTGCTGAAAAAAATTGCTGCCTCCCTAGAAATTGGGTGCTTTTTTTGAGAAACAGGTAAAAACTGCTAAGATGACAGTTTTTCCCATTTTTCCAGTGAGTGTGTATGAGGAAGTAGAAGTGCAATAACCTGGGGTACAGCAGGCTCAGCCATTTGAAATAAAACTTTGCAGTACTAATGTTTTTGTAACTGCTTTCATATTGTAATGATATTTTTCCAAGCACTGGTTTTATTTGATCTTAAATACCTTTTTGGGAAAGTCCAGTGAGCTGACTCTAATAAAATCATGCTATTGAAAAAAGGTTTAAGTGGAATGTTCAGAATAAATTACAAAACTGCATGCAAGAATACCAGCTAGTGCTGCAATAAAAATCTGGAAATGAGGATTCTTGCAATATATTTTAAAGAAGTAGTATACTTTTTTTTTGTTCATTTTTTTCACAGAATGTTTCATAATAGAAGGCCTTCCCAACGTGAAAGGGGGTGAATGAATAACGAATGAATAAACTGCCAAAGAAATTGCATTAAAAAAAAAAAAGAAACACTTCACTTTATTTTCCTGGAGCATATATTTCATATCATTTTCAATAACTTTTAGAAGATAATAGGAAAAGTAATTCTCTTCCATTTTCCTGTACCAAAATACTTGAATTACATCATGCTTAGACTGTCACATTTCACTCTTTCTCTCTCACACACACCTTCAGACCCTTTGTATCAGGAGCTGATATCTGGAAAAGGAGAGAGTTGTTTTTAATCCATGTTCTGGCAAGTCCTGAGTCCGTAGGAAAGGGTTTCAGAATTTAACCAAAACTTTTCCTGGGCTTCCTCTCTCCTGCAGATCCAACAGGCAAATTCCTCTGGCTGGACACAGACCTATGATCAGGACAGAAAGGACTCAGCCCTACACAAGCACCATTTCCTGTTTGATTTCCCCCAGACATCACCAGAGTATTCCAGCTGTGACACATCTGTATTTGGAATGGCACAGCCCCAACCAAAGGCAAACCTGGGACTGATCCCAGTGAGGTTTGAACCCATCTAAGGGAGCAAAAATGTGACAATATCCTGACACACCTGAGTGAGCACCCTCAGACCGCACAAATTCCTCTCAGGTGCTCAGACTCTGGCTGGGTTTGTGTCAGGGCTGTCCCCAGGTCACCTCTGAGCTGCTCAGGGACAGGGACAGGGGGACATCCCTGCAGTCCTGCCCAGCCCTGCAGCCTGGGGCACATCCTGCACACAGCTCACCCAGCCCGATGGAGGGTCAGTGCTGCCAGGGAGATTTAAAGGGGGTTCTGCTGGAGCATGGGGGTGAGGTGACAGCATGACAACCTGCAAGGAGGGACATGAGCTGAAATATTAATCCATGGCAGCCATAGTGCCTGGCCTGCTCTGTTCTTTGCATTTTAAGAACTTTACATGAACAAGCTGCTTCGTTGAACTGTTCTTCCACTTGGACTCTGCTGGATCCATGTGGAGGATGCTGAGGATAGGAGGAGCCAGCAAAGGATTCCACACAAACAGCCCCTGGCTGAAACAAAAGCTGTTGTTTGAAATGCTCAGTCTCCTGGAGCAGAGGACCTGGTGCTGCCAGTGCTCACCTGGAATCTCTCTGTCTCTGGCCACATGTGAGAGCAGGAAGATCTGGCCACTTACTCAGCTCTGGGGGCTTTTGACTCGTGGGCTGTCCACCAGGCAGAAACCTGAACAGAATCTTCTCAGAATGTTTTAATTGCTGTTTAATCTGGGGCCTGTTCAAGGCTGCTGTGCTGTCTGTATCTCAGTGCCTTCACCAAAAATTTAAATCCTCTTCATTCTTGATGGCTTTGTGCAACCTGCTCAAACATCTCCCAGCAAATGCAGGGAGAAAGGAATAATTCAGAATGAGATTCCTTCCTTTGCCTTGTCTTTATACTTGCAGTGCATCCTTCAAGCTGAACATCCACCACTTCCAACCCCAGCTGTGCCATTGCTCAATAGGCCCTTTCCAGGCAGTATTCCCTAAAATCACACTCCTTCTCATACTGACATCAGAACTGAACCTGAACCCCAGTGATTCTGCATGCTGGCAGGGTGTGTTGGTTGATGGGACAAAACCAGGAAAAAGGATGAAATTAAGGCCAGGTATAAATCTTGAGTGGAATGAAAGCAGAAATGGAAACTATGGACTCAAGATATTGTAGGATGCACTGCAGTTGATACCAGGAGTAAAGTCATCAGAGGGAATTCTTATCCATTTCAGGGCTTTGGCTGCCTCATTGCAAAAGTGTTTGCTTAGAACCAGATTAAATTAAAAATCAGGAACACAGGGAGAGAACATGGATTCAAACAGAGCTGGGACTGGCAGTCCTGCCTGGGTCCAGACATTGGTATGGGGTGAGAACAAATGTGACACTGCCAAAGGAAGGTGAAATGTCTCTTGGGCTGGACAGCATCATATCTGTGACTGGCCTGGTTCACATCTGTGCAGCTGCTCAGGAGCACGGACAGCCAGACAGAAATGTCACCATCACCATAACAACAGAGTCCTCATTTTGTTCCCTCACTCCTCTGTTTTCCACTGTTTAGAATTGTTGTGGCAGAGAGTGGTCATTTTTTAATATTGTCTGTCTATTCCAGGAGAAATCATGTGTATAAAGACGACAAAAATGCCATTTAAAGACACAGCTCTAACAACAAAAATTTGAGATTATCAGGTTTGGTGCTATTTTATGTTGAGATATTTGAGTGTGGCTGAATTTGAGGCTGCAGCTCATGAATTCAGACCTGACTCCACTACTGCTGCTTCTTCTAAGTCAGTTAATTCCTCATTTACCCTCTTTCCAAAAACTGAAATATATTTATTTCCTTGGCACATCAAAGAACTTTAAACACTGGTTTGTAGAATGGACATGGAGAATTTTAATGAATAAAATAATTGCTTAGAATTTTTTGAGGCTTGATGAACACCATGCAGCTGCTGAGCTCTGGCCAAAGCATATTCAGTGCAGATTTTTTTCCAGATTTCACAGGATTTACTGGAATTTTCTTGTATTATGCTTCAAAAGATATGGCAAAGGCTGGCAGCCATTGTCACCAACCCTGTGATTTTATAAAAATGAAAAATCCCCAACTAACCACTCAACAAAACAATTCCTGTTGTTTCCTTCTTCCCAATTTCTAGTTTTCATAGCAAAAGGGTCCAGAGAACCCTTTAGTACCACCATGAAAGGATAAATGGCTCTGGAATGGTCAGCATCCAACAGAGATGGAGACTGGGAAAAGAACCTGGGGTTGAAGGCAGTGATGGAAAAACACAAATCAAAGGAGCACAGATCCCTTGGGCTGCCAGGGCTGGAGAGGCAGGAGAGGAAATCCAGGGTTTGGCTTGAGGAAGGGCCCTCTTCCATCCCTTGTTCCATTCTGTCATTCCATGTGCCACTGATGGGCTGAGGGGAAAGGGAGAAGTTGGAGGTAATCCCAGATTAGGGAGGTGCTGTGGGAATAAAAGCCATCCATGTCCAGGGAGAATCCTGCAGGTGTTTTTGTAGCACCCAGAACTGTGACCCAAGCAATTGGATGGGATTGTGGTAACTCTGATCTGCCTGCAATGTCTAAACCCCAGAGGTGTTTCTGCTTCCTGAAGAATTTACAGGATTGTTTCTGCCTGGAGATGGAGACAATGATCACCCCTCACACCATGGGGGGTACCAGACAATCACTGATTTGCTTGGAAGGGAACAGGAACAGGAATTTGAAATGCTGCACCCCAAACTTCTGATGGGAAAATCCCATCAGGAAAACCTCTGGCTGCCAAAAAAAGCAGGAATTTTCTTTGTGGAGCAGCCTTGCAATGACCAATTCTAACTCACACTTTTTTAATGGGGAATAAATACCTTCTCCACAAACTTTAATGACCACTCATGTTTTACTTCAGTAGCTTAAATATTTTTCTTTCATCTCTAGGAGGTGAAAGAGCCGGTGCACTTCATGCTGCTGTCCCCCAGATTTTTTCCATCCAGTTTGGGCACTCCAGGAAGAATTTGCTGCATCACAAGCTGGAAGCACTGAGGAGTCCAGAGCTGCTTTCCTGAAGACCAATATTTTTTGTTTCCTTCTGCCCAATTAATCCAGTAACCAATCCAGGTGAGCAAGATCTTGTATCCATGCAGAGCCATTGTCAGCTTGAGTGGGATCCCTCAGCCTTCCCCACATCATTTCAATTGCAGGAAATCAAAATCACAGAATTATTTAAACTTGTGAGCCGATGTGATATATTAATTATAGTTATATATGTTATATGTGATATAATAATAATAATTATAAAAGTTATATCCGACCACTGGAGTGGTATATGCAGAAAGCAGCATTTTTATCACATTAGCCATATATGATATATCATAGATGTTCAGATATAAATTCACACAGAAACACCTGCTTCCTGCGTATTAATTATATTAATTATATTGATTATATTAATTATACTGTAACTCTTGGGTGGGAAATATGCCCTGTGCACACAGTATACCAAAAGTTCATTATTAAAGTTGCCTAATGAAACACATTTAAGTTAGGGAAAAGATGTTGAAGTTTCCTGGGAGATGCTGGATCAAATCTCTTGAGCTTCCTTCAAGCCTTGTTATCTCATCCCCTCATTATGGCTTTTCCATAAGATGCCTGCCTGAGGCAATACAGAG
>VXBI01009432.1:55000-56587 GCA_013397375.1 Toxostoma redivivum
TGGGAAACCCATTTCCCAAGCAGGCTGTTGGGGGGAATACATTTCTATTTGTGAGAGGTGGCAAACAGCCATGAGGGCTGGGATGGGGGAAGAGGAGGGAGGGAGGGAGGGATGAGGAGCTGGGATGATCCCTGTCTGTCCAGGTATCTCAATAGGAGAGGAAACCCTGTCAGTCCCATTTTACAGATTGAAAAGTGAGATTTAGATTAAGTGTCTTGCTCAAATTCACAAAGGCAATCTTCAACACCACTTTGGGTCCTGCATCCTATTCCAGCCCCTTAATGTAACAACCCTTCCCTCCAGTTATTGCCAGTCCTTCATCCCTTTATTTGACTTTTTTGAATATTGAAGAATTACTCACTTCTCAACTGAAGGGAATTCCTGGGGTTAAATGGTCCCAACACCTTCTGCTATTCCAACATCTGAACTAAAGAATACATCTCTTCACACTCATCAAATATTTTGTTAGGATGTTAGACATTTGATCCAAGAAATGTCAGGATACAGGGGCTCTCAATGGGCATGCTCATCTCAGATGCAGAATTTCAAAATCTTTCAGAGTAGCATGGTCAGATAATGTTGTTGCAGTGTAATTTTTTAGCAATGCAGCAATCTCTAAAATGACATTAAATCAAGAATATCCCAAGGTGGAAAAAAGAGCAAATGCTGGATGCATGAGCAAGGTGTGCTTCACTGGAAAACACACAGCTCTTCTGCTAGCAAGAAACAGGCACCACAGTTCCCTGTTTTTCTAGATTTTTATCAATATTCAGGTCTGTTGAATCTCGAATTTCTTTTTCATTGAAGGACCAGCTTCAAAGGACACTTGAGTGAATTCAAGGTAAACATTTCTATTTTTTCTTGTTGTAAAAGGAGTTGTTATGCAATCTGTTATTTTGCAGTTATTTAATTTATTTTGCCTTTTAAATAATCACCAAAGTATGATAATGCTTTACAGATTACTGTGAATACAGGACTTCCCTCTGAGGTTTACATTTCATATATGAAGTCTAGGATGAATTATGCCATTCTCATGACATTTAAAAAAATGAAAATCAGTGAAATGTCTGCTCCAAGTGTATAAAAAAGATACAGAGAGTAAGACATTGGTCTGCATCATTTTAAAACTAAGGAGAAAAGTGTAAGTCCAAGTACTCCAAAGCCAAAATAAAAATAAGCAGAAATAAAGGCAGAGCTGCTCAGTCTCATTTAGCTGCCTAAAATTAGTGCAATGCAAACAATAAATTAGATGCAGGGTTTAAAGGAAATTAGACATTTAAAATTCTGTTCTGTGCCAAAAACTGTGGGTTATTGGTAAAAAACCAAGATAACAAATTATTTCAATATAATGTAAAATATCACCCTTAGCCTTATGCCTAAGGAAGAAAATACTAATAATCCACCCAGTCCACATGTTGGATAAGCAAATAAAACCCCTAATGGGATTATTTAATTTTGAACAGCGATTCACACAATGTCCATGTTCTTTGTGATCCCTTCAAAGGGCGGCACTGCCAGAGCAGGAAAAACGCAGGAACGAGTCACACTGCTGATATTCTTCTATCCTTTTCTTCTTCTTCTTTTTTT
>VXBI01009432.1:56671-89793 GCA_013397375.1 Toxostoma redivivum
TTTTTTTTAAGCACTTAAATATTTTAACAAACAGCTGAAGATTCTGTGCTCAAAAAGGGGAAGAAAAAAAAAAAGCTACAGTCAAGTCCGTCTTGCTTCCAGGTTAATTCGGGTTTCTGTGGTTGGTTTCCATGTTATTAAAGCCACCCATGTGATCCGTGATGGCAGCAGCGCTGCCACCGCCTGACCCAGAGTGACAATCTCGGGGAAACCGTGGGGCTGGCGGCTCAATGGCTGTGACTTTAGCAGCATTGCTCTGGGCCCGGAATCAATTCTCTCTGTTTACAGACCATTTCACAGCCCTTTACCTGCAACATCACTTGTGTCAGTCCCATAAATACTTTGGTGTATATAATGCTTGAATTAGCATAATGGTTCAGGCACAGAGCTTTAAGCACAAAGAAGGACATGTCAACATGTTCTCTTCACTTAAGCAATTAAGAGCCATTATGCTGCTTCAGTGGAAATATCATCAAGGTTAAAGACAATCCCAAACACCCCTCTAACCTTTTTATTCTAAGTCTAATAAATGAGGCATAGAAATTGAAATGTTAGTAAACAGTGCTACTTGCAAGCTCTTTTTGTATCGTGTTTAATCAGAGCTCTCGTTCGCCACTTGTGAAGTGTCAGGGGATGGGCACCATGGGCACGAGGCACAGCGATTCTTCAAATTCTTCACCTTCCTGCAGAAGCTCACCTCTCTGTAGAGGTTTGTTTCATGCCTTATGGCAAGGTCTGGGTGCTCTGATGTGGCAGAGTAAAAAACAAAATAAAATAAATACAGGCAAAGGCAACAGAGACTGGGTCACACAATAATTCTTGACTAATCCTTTCTCTGTGTGTGTATCTGAGTGCACTCTGATATTTATTTTTTTAATGTTTACTTGTCTTTGTTTTTTTTCTCTCCATGTTACTTAGGAAGATGAGTCAATGGAAATTTGTTATTGTAATGGTTTTATTTTTATTTTAAAATGGTAGCTTTCAGCCAAGGCCAGAACAGTTGCTCGGGGGTGATTCTGTGGAGATGCAGAATGGAGGATCCTGGGCTTGATTTTGGGGGTGTGTGATGGTTTGTTTGCTCTGAATTCATTCCTAACGTTCAGCTCCTTAATTCTGAAGGCTTTGAAAACTCTTAGGAAAAACTGGGAGAGAAATTGAGCATCTGGAGCAGAGAGAAAGAGAGAAACCCTTGGCAGGGAAAGGCCAAAACCGGAGAGGATGGAACCCAACAGCACTCCAAGAACTGTGTCTGTTTACCAGACACCCTCCTGAGGCAAATCCTTCTTTTCCTGCAGTATTTGGAGTATTTCATGTTTGGGAAACACTTGAGCTCTGTTGTAGGTTCATATAAATGTTGGAGATGATACAACTTTCTTTTATTAATGCTATGATGAATTTTTAATTTTTTTTATTAATGCTTTTATTAAATTTTTAACTAATGTTTGAGTCACTTCCCCAAACCTTGTGGAGGAAGAGAGTGGGTGGCCGGTGTGGGGTGTCTGAAGTCTGTAACAATGGGGTGGCAAGCACATGTGGTGGCTAAAATCCAGAACTTTTGGGCATCCATTGCAGCAGGTGCTCTCTAACAATTCCATGCTCTCTATTTACTGCTCTCTCGGCTGTACAGCCTTGAGTTTTCCTAGCAGGAATATTGCTGGATATCTTGGTGCTGGAGGCTGCAGTGCTGAGTGCTCACAGGACTTCTGGTGGCAGCTCCCTGCCCCCTCAGGAAAGGGACAATGATCCTGAGCCATCCCTCTGGGTCTGTGCTTAACATTCCCAGTGGCCACCACACCTTGCAGAGTGTCCTCTTCAGTCTTAGAGCTTTTTTTACCTTTTTATTTATTTTTTTTAACTTTTATAACCTTGGAAGGGATCAGTTTGAATCACTGATTTCACTTTCCAAGAACCTCACCATTCCCCAGACTTGCTGAATTTTTGTGTGGATCATCTCATCCTGCCTGCACCTCAACTGCTGCCACTCTGGGCTGGGATACGGCAGCAGCTGGAAATGGCTGCTCCATGGGAAATGGAAATTCACTCCAGCAGGGGTTCAAACAAAGCTCAGCTTCATTTCAATGCCATCAGCTTGAGCTGCACACCCAGAATCTGCCTGATGGGAGGGAATTCCCTCTTTATTTCATGCTCTGCCCTCAGGAGCACCCTGAGAACTTGCCAAATTACAGCAGAGGTTTCCTCAGAACCAGTCAGGACTGAAATGAAGTTTGGCTCCCTTTTAGGGACACCCAGCTATGGTAACTTTGTAATTGAGCCATTTTGTTCTGCTCTCCATCAGCTTCCAAAGGAAGCGCAAATTGCAGAGGTTGCAGTTTAAAACCTGCCAATAATAAGCAAACATTTACAGCCTGATTTGATCTGCTCTCACCCTGCTGTAATAACTTCCTTTGAAGGTTGGTTTGAGATCCATGGCAATGCCTGGAGGCTGAGAACTTGATTTTGTTCTTCTCACAAGTCCTGTGCTCTGCAATCTCTCCTGGCTGTCAGAGGCTGCTGGCAGCTTCTCTTGGCTGCCCATGAGTGTCCCCCCATCCTTCAGGTGAGGGAATCACCGAGCGTGGCCGGGCTGTGCTGAGGCATCAGTGGTGCCCATCCATCCATGATTCATAAATCAATGAGTAGATAAAAAGCTGCAGATTCCTCATTCCAGGTGCACAGGAGCACCAGGATTTCTGTTCCAGGTCCAGCTCTCCTGAGGCAAGTCACGTTCCTGCCCATAAAGTGATGTTCCAAGGGCTGCTCCTGACAAAACCAGCCTGGAGGACAGGCAGTGGTGGAGTTTGGAGCTTGCATGGGAGCACTCTGCAGAGATGAGTTGTAGGGAAGGGACACTGTGCCCTCAGGACATCAGGCACTCATTCCCTGCTTCCTACAGCATCTTCCAAACCCACAGATCCTTAAGAGTCCCTTTCCACTTCTATGTTTAGAGCTACAAAGATTGTTTTTGGTATATAGCAACACTTTAGCACCTTCTGAGCATCTCAAAGCAGATATTAATTAAGCTGCCGAGCACCTGTGGGAAGGGAGTAAACAGCCCAATTGCTACTTTATGGCAAGGAAATGACTGGCCAAGGTCATCCAGCCAGGCTCAGGCGGGAGCAGCACGCAGCCATAAAACAAGAATTACACAGCTGCCTTTCCTCCGAAGAAAGATGCCCCAAAATAGGAGCTCACCTGAAATTTTACTCAGATTTGAGGAGAAAAATGTGCAAAGCCGTTCAAAAGATTTTTCCCAGCTACATCACAAAGCCTCTGTTGTATTTCCCAGCCCTGGGTCTGAAAGCTTTCACTCCAGCTGAGACAAGAGCTGTGCTTGAGGAATGAATTCAGGAGATATTGTATTCCTGGGAGGAGGCGTTGGTAGGTCATTTTATTTTATTCTTTCAGCCTGATTTCCTAAGCATATGAACATGCAGATAATGATGTGTTTTCTGTAGCTAAGCATCAGCCTCATTTACCTCTCCCTTTGCTAGGATCAAAACTCCTTGGTAGAAATGAGAACCAGAGCAGCTTCTGCAGCACTGTGGGAGCTGGTTCTTTGTGGTTACTTTGCAGGGTTGTTTGCAGGGTGGAAATTGATAAGGAGAAACAGAATCCAGAAAATATTTTGGAAAACTCAGCAGATCAACATGTACTCTTTAAAGCTTTGTAACAGCAGTTGTAACAGGGATCACCTCTTCACCTCCCTGAGCCTAAATACCTGCTCTAAATTCATCATCTCTTCACCTTCCCTTAATACCTGCCTTAAATCCATCGCCTCTTCACCTCCCTGAGCCTAAATTCCTGCTGCAGATTCCCCACCTTGTGTTAGCAGTGTGGGACCCACCACAAGAAGCCATCCCACCCTGAAACAGAGCAGGCAGAGCCAGCACCATCCTCATTATTTTATCTCTCTCATTTGTCATTCCAACAGCCCTGTCCACTCTCACCCTATAAAAGAAATTATAATTGAAATCATGCTCGTGTGTTTTGAGGCAAGAGCGACTCTGTGATCATTTAGCTTTATCCAGGCTGTAACAAAAGCTGCCACAGATGCTTGTTCCACTTTTTTTCCTGCACAAAGAAATAAAGCACAGTTGCACAAATGACATGTATGTCAATCTTTAGGTCACAATGCTTCCTGCAGTTGTATCCCAAGTAGGAGACATCAAGCTAAAGGCATTTAAGAATTAACAGTCTGTACCCAAGACAGGAAATGGAGTTTATAAAACAGGTGGATGAAGACCAGTATTCACTTGCATTACATTAAAGCAAATCCATTTATATTTTATTTCCTATATACTGACTCGAATGTGCATTTTTACCATAATCAGGCTCTGCAGTTCCTGGAGGATGTGGGATATTTGCAGGTGGATTCCTTTGGCCTGGTAGAACTTCAAGGCCAGGCTGGACAGGGATAGAGGAAGGTCCCAACCCAAACCAGTCTGGAATTCTGTGACCTTCCCTGTAAGAAATGATCTATCACAGCAGAAAACCCAGAAAACTTTTCCGCCCTGGATCCACATGGAGGTCACAGGATTCTTTTGTAACACCATGAGTTTTGTTCAAACCCAGGGAAAAGTTAGCACCTGGTGCTCCAGGCAGCCCCAGCTCTCCAGATTTCTGTCCAAGTGCTCCCTTCCCTGAGCATTGCTATCCTGGGTGCATATTAACCATGACTGAAACAATGCCCATTGGAAGTCTTAAAACCTTAACCACCAGTTTTACTTCTAAAATAAAGTAAACTGCCAAAAGTTCTGATAAAAGTGACAATTTATATTTTTAAGTAGTACGCCCGAAATTTTCCTATAGCTGTAGACAAAGGAATTCTTACCCAGGTAAGTATAAGAGCACCAATAAATTTAAGGTAGCTTATGCAAGTTAGGCACTAATGAATGTCATCTTCTGTTTTGTCATGAAAAAAGATCTTTCTGCTGCTAAAGGAGACTGATTTAGATTATGAATAGCTGTAGTGATTTGCAAAAATGGCTCCAGAGAGATAGACTGAGATTCCATATACTCATGGCACTTGAGGTTTCTGCCCTTTTTGTTGAAAATTAATTTGTCCTGTGGGTTATTGGATTCTAGCTCAGCCAATGTATATTGCTCAGTCATCACAAATTTACTTAAAATTTAGTGTAGCTGAAGTTCATTCAACAAGACAAAAGTCCACAGTTGAAAGCTTCTAAAAATCTTTTTTAAAAACTGGCTGATAGTGTAATTGAAAGCGCTAGGATGAAGGGGATTTACAGAATGTTTTGCAGGTATCAATAACTGGTTTATTATATCAGAGAGACTCTTCAGTTTCCTCTCTGGATGCTGAAAACAAAAGGATGGTTGCTGTCCCCTTGGTGGGTTTGTCCCACCCTCAAACCCCAAACTTACACTCCTAAAATGAGAAGTGCCTGGTACAATTTTCTACAGCTTCCTCCACTATTTCTTTAATTTGACACATATTCTTTTTTATGGAATAGAGAAAGAAACTCTGCCTATAAAATGTCAAATGCCTTCTCTTACATACCATTTCTTTTTTTTTTTCTTTCCTTTCTTTTCCCCTTTTCTTTCCTTTGTTTGCCTTTGTTGTATGAGAACAAATTTTGTTCATGTTCTTGGAATCCCCATCTGAGTTTTCACTTCTTATCTTAAACATTGCCTTTGCTTGTAAATTTGATGTCCCAAAGACAAATAGGTTCAGGCTGAAAAAAAAAAAAAAATCTAATTCTGCTCAAATCAGCAATCTTGTTTAAATTAAAAGCTGTGACTAATTTGATTGATGGGTCCAAGTCCTCTCTTAGCCCCACTTTGGTGAATTGGATTCAGGATCCCCACCAAGAGGGGCTGGTGAAGGTTTTCAGACACAAACCAGGGGGAACTGAGTGCTAACACCAATGTGGGCAAGGAGGGGTGATCAAAGAATGAGCAGGTATTAAACATTCACAGCAGAGAGCTTTTTCATTACCTACAGAGGATAAAAATCTTCTTGATGAGGAATAATTCTCCTTATTTTAAGCTCTATCAAAACCAGTTTCATGTTGCTTTTAAATGATGGGGATTTTTAAAAAGAAAAATATGAAGGTAAATCGTGCTGGTGGCATAAGGGGAAAGCTCATTTTGTGCACAGCCACCAATGATGGTCCCCAAATACTGAGTCCATAAGCACTTTGTTTGTGTCCTGCCTACCAGGAATTATGCTTTAAAAATGACAAACAAGAATTTAAAATGCAGTTTCAATTTAGAATTAAACCCACTTCATAAACACCACAGTAAAATAAGAGGAAACGTGGAAAACAAGCAATCCAGATCTCTGTTCAGGTGGCTTTTTTTTTTATATTTCCATTTTTTCCCCTGGCTCTGGTGATACATCTGAATACAATTGATCAAGTTTCAGCTGCGAGGCTCTCAGCTCTTTGCTTGATACACAATTGCACAAAATGAGATAGTGCCATAACCAAATCGTGACACAATGGACTGGAAATTTTAGATTAATAAACCTCTTTCAGAAGAGAACTAAATAACTTTTACAGTTTTATCTATGGCTATTTGTTTCTTTGAAGATTTATGGTCCTTGCAACAGATATGCATCTTATCTTTCACTCTTCAGATTACAGGAAGATGATTTTAAACAGGCTCCTGACTGGCACGAGCAGGAATTGCAGATGATCTTGCTTTTAAAAAAATGCTAAAAGTGAACTTGCAAGTCAAATGAGAATATCATTACACGTGTCACAGGGGTCTGAGAGCAGAATCCGCATCCAGCTAAACAAGATCTAATCCTTATTGCGGCCACCCGGCATCCTCTTTAGCAGCCGGGAGCTTAACGAGGAATTACAACTTTTCGTGCTGCCTCTGCTTTAATTGATTGACGCTAAAAGTTTAGAAACTCAAAGCCGAGGCGCTCTCACAAAGCTCCTTTAACCAAGGCTTCTCCTTTGAAAGCGGGCTCCTCGATTGAAAGTGGCAGCCCACATTTTTAGGTTTCAAGCAGCTCTGTCATTCCGGCAGGAATGTGTCTGCCACTTCACACGAGAGCTCGGGCTGAAAGACATGTACTTTGAATCAGAGAATCAATAGAACACTTAATGGACAATTAGGAGAACAGCTGTAGGACTGTCAAAGGCCCATCTGTACACGGCTCGGCTGGACAGGGCACGGAGCTGCACTCGCTGCCCCGGGGCACCGCTCCATCACCAGCCCCCTTTCATTTCCCAGCCACCGCTAATGGAGGATTCCTTTTTCATTACAAATTTTAACACGTGTAGAAAATTATGGAAATTGCTCGGGCCATTTGTCAACTTATATCATGTGAATTGATCAATAAATTTCACCACTTTGTTGTTAATGTAGATAAATTTTGGCATTTAATTAAGCTACAAGTGAAAATGTGGCCACTTTTAATTTCGGCAGATGCTCCCTTTTCATCTGTAATCCAGGGATACATTGGCAAATACAATTCAGTCGCTAAATATTTATAGACAACATGACAATTCCTAAAAGAGTTATCATCAATGATTTTGGTTCTGAAACAATTAGCATTGTTTGAAAGAGCTCATGTGGAAAGCTGAAATAAATTCTGAACAGCAGATCAAATTATGGCTACACAGGTACATTGAATGTATAAAGCACATAAATCTACACATGGTACAAACACATGATTATTCCAGGAATACTGCTCTGTGCACAAACACAGAAATTCTGATCAGCCAAGGTACAAATTCCCACATCTATAAATACTCCTGCACTACACAGAAAGTGTTGACATATCTCTGAATGAGACCACTACAGTGATATTTATCCTTAATGGAGCTGCTTTGCAAATATATAATGGGAGAGATTGATCTCGGGAAGTAACACCACAGCAGGAAACATTTCAGATGCAAACATTTTATGTAGGAGAAGTAAGAGTTGACAAAAACATTGCTGCTTGTAACAATAAATATATTTAACTTCTTTTAAAATACTGAGTCAATTTCCAACCTGTGATAATCAGGGATCAGCCTTTAAACTTCTCGTTATTTTTTAAGCACACACAGATCTGGCCAGACAATAAGAAACATAAATGAACATTTTAGGCTTTCTATATGGCCTTAGGGAGGCCGAGATGAAATCCTGCCTCTGACAGCCAGAGGCCCCAGACACAGCACTCAGCAGCCAGGCTTGACATGATGAACTGCTGAGGCTCCTCTGAGAGCCAGGGGGGTTTGCCTGGTGCTGCTGCTGCTGCTGTTGGGGCCTCTGGGGCAGGAAAACCTTCAAATCCCATTGCTGGGGCTGCTAAAATCCCTCCGACCAAGCAGCTCCTGCCCTGACCTGCAGCTTTTTTAAAAGACTTGTTTAGCATTTAGAGGACACTGGTCCTGCAGGATGAGCTTGTGCCAGGAGAAACCTGAGCAGGGGGATCAGGGGTGCTCACACACTCCTGGTCCTCAGCAAGGACTCTCAGAGCCTTCAGCAGACAGGTTCAGCATCTCCCCAGAGTCCTGGACTCCAGCCATGGGGACATCAAGCAGCAGCCCACAGGTAAAAGTCCTTTTGCTTGACTCTTTTGTGTAGTTCTCTGTTTTCACCACTGAGCAAAATCATCCAGCTTGATAAGAAAAAAATAAGAGACCACTCAGACACACCAATCACTTTTAAAGTGGAGTCTCTGAGTTTGTGGATTTGTCACCAGTGCAGCATGTTTTATTTCCAGGTTTTCACAGAAAGTGGTCAGCAGATTTCCTGAAGTTGTTGGGAGTGTGGGGAAAAGGACAGGAATCCTGTTCCAGCTGAGATTCACTGGCCTGCAGCAGAGGATTTGCAATTCACCCAGACAACAGGGAATGCACTTGCAGGAACTGGGGGGCATTTGAACCACAGGGGAATATCTGGACAGCACAGAACACTCTCCATAAATACAGAACATTCTAACCAAATCTTGAGTCACTGAAATTATCTCATTGGCCTTTTCTCTTGAACAGAAAGCTTTGTCTCAGCTTGCCAAGGCTTTTCTTTGCATTTCACAGCGTTGGCATTTACTCTTCCTGGACTGGATCAGCATGAGTTCATGAGAACATGCCCAGGATTCCTGTTCCTGATGGCTCCACCATGCAGGATCTGCTCTTGCTGAGAAGGAGCCCTGCTGGGGAAGGCTTCAGCTCCAGGCTGTCACTGCAGCTCCTGGCACTGCCACCACCCCACCTGCACAGGCACCTCAAACCCTCCTGTGTGCAGGCACACAGAGCAGGGGATGATCCCAGGGCTGGGGAGGGACTCCACAGCTGCACCCCACAAACTGGGACTTGTGCCTGACATGGAATTTGAACAACTTTGGAAAGACAGGGAGCTTAAAAGCCTAAAAATATCTGTTCCCTCCTGCAGTTAAATATCTGTGGGTCAGTGGTGGTCCCTGTGCTGAGCTGTTTAACACTCATCCTTTCTCTGTACAGAGTGAGAAAGGACCCATCATCCCTGAATCCCAACCTGGCACCAACAGATCCATCCTGGCAGTTGCCTTGCTGTAAACTCTTCATGGGTGAGGTGAAAACTGCTTGACAATTTGAGGCAGTGCTTGTTTCTGAGGGAATTGTGAGGAATATTTATTTAACTTTTCATGGTGAGGACTCAAACTCTGGATAGAAGGGGATCACACTACAGTGGGCAACAAAAAAGTCTATTAAACAATCTTTGTTTAATGAAAAAAATCTCAATAACAACAAACCCATTTGTCTATTTCACCAGTAGAGCATTTTGTGGGAGATCCCTATTTATCTGATTTATTAGAAATGCTCCATTGAGACAGAAAGCATTTTTCTAATAAACCAAGAGGTTAGCACTATTGTTTTCAGTACAGCTGACCCTTGGATTTGCTGTAAAACCAGAATCATTAGAAATGCTCCACGGGTTATATTGGAGCATTTCTAATGAAACAGAGGGTCAGCTTTATTGAAATAATGTAAAATATCTAGATTCATGAGAAAAACTCTACTGAAATGCATGGAGCGTTTCTAATAAATCCAGATTTTAGTGGAGCTCAACCCTGAATCCATTAAAACGTTATGAAAAAATAGTTACTGAGCATGCACCTTAAGTACTTTTTTTCTGTGTTAATCTCTCATTTATTCTAAAATGTGTTGTAAAAATAGCAAAAGGCATCAGTGACAATTTGTTATTTAAAGTCTGCCATTTCCTCCCCTTCCAAGGAGCAGAGAGTCACTGCTGCCACCAGGAACAGGCACCTGGAATCCCAGAACCTGTGCTCCAGCAGCTCCCAGGAGCAGGGATGGGCACCTCACTGCAGCCTGTCCCTCTTCAGGCACATCCCAAATGTGGCAGAGCACAAAAGGACCCACCCCAGGCCATTCCCACGGATGGAGTGAGTGTTGGGAGAGTTGCAGAGCTCCAGAGAGGAGCTGATGTGGAGAGCTCTCAGGAATCTCAGCCTTTTCCCAAGGTGGAGTTGTAGGAGGATCATGGGGCTGGAGCATCACTGTGTTCATTTCCAGGGGATTTTTTCCTGGGTTCTGGGAGTCTGAAGTGTCTTTACTAAGAGATGTAAAGGATCTCTGCCTTCAGGAAGGAGGGTCATAAATAAAAACCTTGCTAGGAAATACAGGTGTGGTGCACTTTGGGCACAAAGTGGGATGAATTCCCAGGTACCTGGAATCTTCCCCAGTCTGCAGGTGTGATTCCTGATGGAGAGGTTAAATTGTTTGTACATAAAGAGAAACCCAGCCTGATTTCCCCTGCAAGCTGGATATTTACAGTCACATGGTCAGCAACAGAATGAGATTTTTTTTAAATTACCACCAAACCTTTTGTACCATTTTTAGTGTACAACACTATTCAAAGCCTGGTGGCCTTCCAGGTTTTATTTAAGGCAGATTAAGCTGCTGTAATCTTGTAAAAGTAGGTCCTAAAGATGAGATGGTTTGGGCTTAGTGCAGCTTCAAATCACACACCCATAACAGGTGACATCTTTAACCTGTGTGTCCACTCACCATTGTCAGCTTGATAACTGCCTGAAAACTGGGGCCTAGGGCAAGAAAAATTAGGTATTAATTGCAGCATGTTATGAGCCAGGACATGTAAAAACCAAAGAAGTCTTTCTAATTTATTGTTTCACAGCAAAACAAGAAGTAAACATTGGCAGATTTATTTCAAGGGCTTGCAGGAGTCATTGCCTCAACTGGATGATCAAACCCCTCCTCAGAGCAGAGCTGAAGTGAATTTTGTCCATTTGCCAGATGAACTTCTTGTGAAAGTTGTGGCAAGTTTTGGTGATGCTGATGCTGCTAATTCTCACTTCTCTGGTATTTTTAAAGTTTTATTATTGCACCTTTTACCTTCTAGAACTGCTGCAGCCATGGGGCTGCAGGCACCAGCCAGGCACAGCACTGGGGAAGAGTTTGGAGAAGGGTTTGGATCAGCCCCACCTCTCAGGTAAGGCATCTCAAAAGCTCTGAAAACAAAGCAAAAGTGATGCTTGCATTTATGGGCTGTAAGAGCTGTGTTGTTCAGGCCAGAATTGACAAGAACAATGTCATATTGGGTGATTTCAGGATAATGTTCCTAAAATTAAGCATGGAAAGACAATGCACTCCTGCACGAGGCTGTTCAGGGACTGGGCTGCTGTGTGCTGTAGCATTTTCCAGCACTGCTCTGGCTGCAGTCCCTGTGCTTCAGCAGACAGCAGAGGAGCTGGCTCACCTCTGTTTATTTTATGAATGCACACACACAGAGCCTGTCTGCAGCTTGTCAGCTCCTGATGCTGCTCCTTTGGCTGCTTTGTACCCACATGTACAGAAAATGTATAGGAAAAATATATTAATAGAATTCTATCTCAACAGATTTAATTCTTAAATGCTACATATACTTGGTTAATCTCTCATTTTAGAAGTAGGAAAGGTTAGATTATAACATCAGGTTAGCTCTCTTTGAAGCAGGTAATAATTAAGTTGATTCACTGTTGCAATTACTGTCAAATCCCCCTTAATTACCACGGATTTTATAGCAGCTTCATTATACGTCTGCTGTAATGCATTGTGGCCCAAAGGAGAAGTGTTGCAGGAAATTCTGCATAGCATGTATAATTCTAACCTGCAGTTAAAGCTCCTAGTGAAAGCCTCTGCACTAAATTTATCTTTTTTTGACATTTTCCCCCCTATTATTTAAAGCAGTTGAGCTGGAGTAACACCACTAAAATATACACCTAACTTCCTCAGTGAAAATGGATCTCTTCATGAGTATTAGGAATAAAAATGGGAAAATTATAAAATTAGCAGGGAATTATCCTTGGGAAACTGCTCAGCAGCAATGAGGAACACTTCTGGTCTGGTGTCATGGGGGGAGAAAACCTCTGCCCCATGTTGTGAGTCGTGCACCCCTGAACAACCACTGAAACCCCACTGAACACAGTTTTTGAGGCAGTAAGAATTTGCTGGAGCACCCTGCTCTCCATGAATATTTCCATCCATTGTTCCTTTTGCATTTTATGAACAGAATTTTTGAAGCAACTCTCCTTTTGAACTGACCCTCCAAGTAACTCTGGGCCCACCACAGCCTGGTGAAACTGCTGCTTTCTGCCTCACGTGTCACTGCTTGTTTCCATTGGAAAAATCTTTACAAATCAGGGTCTGTAAATTGAGCCTGCAACAGTTCAAAACAGATAACTGAATAATGTGCCATGGATTCCCTTGTAGGGAAGGAATTTACTCCCCAGCACATATTAGATGCAGAAAGGGCTCCAGTGTCAGTGACACTATTGGCAGCTGTGTTAACAGTGAAGGAGCTGCCTTTGTACAGCAGTACAGTTATTAAATTTCTCCAGAGACCATGACTCATTAATCAAATATTCATACATCTCTGTAAATACATGCTGAACAGAGAATACCCTCAGAGCTGAGCATCCCAGCACAAGTGCTCTTTCATGTGGCCCTGACAGAGCCCTGAGAACATGCGGTCATGTTCTGCATTTCTAATGCCCCGTGCGCTCCGGAGCACCCCGGTCCCTAAAAACAGAACACAAGTGATCTTACTGATGGCAAGTGTTACACAGCCACAATTAAAATTGCTTCACTATGGCTTCATACCATCTTTTTAAGAGTGAGGACAGTGAATCAATTCTTCTGTTCTTTGTTTACCATCAGACAAGGAACTTTTTCCCATACGGATGGAGGAACCCAAGGCCGTGCTCCTTTTAATACAAGAATTTGTATTAGCATGGAAACAACAAACCAATGGTTGGACTGGGAAGGCCAAAAAATTTCATATATTTGCAAAGGCAAGAGCTTGTTGTACTGAACAAATGATGATTTTTTTATTTCCTCACTGCCAGACAGAGACACATCTCACCTGCTCCAGATGTGAACACATCTCAGGTTTTGACCTTGGTCAGGCTGAGATCACAGCCCAGAGCTGAAGCCTCTCTGAGATCTGCTGAAGTTCTGCTCTATGAGCCTTTGAAACAATTCAATTTCCTAATTTTCCTAATCCACACCCGGACTTTGGGTCTGAGTGTTGCAGGTTCTGATTGATGCTCCTGGTCCAGGCTCACTGTGGGCTGAAGTAGAAAAACACCTTTAAAGAGGGTTATTTGTAAGTGGGGATGATCCCATTGCTGAATGAAGCTTTAAATTCTGTACTGTTGTGCTCTGCTGGACTCAAGGGAACAGGGAATGGAAGGAATGACCTGAATTTTCAAGTCCAGCTCGCAGGAAGTGTGGCCAGCACAGAATCCCAAGTGATCCTGGTGAGAGCAGGGATATGTACAGATAAATCCTGGAAAGAGGTGAGTCTCAGATGATACTGCTTCATAGTTTTTAGAGGCTGGGACATAGAATTCACCCCTGGAACCAATCCCTAACTGCAGATTTGGAAGGGAAATTTGCATAAAATCCTTATGGCCCAGTTTAAGGGTTGAGCTCCAAAAATACTTCCTTTTTAGTTCCCTTTCTAATAAATACAGATACTCTACTTAAGCACCTCCACAGCTCCTACCACATTCATTTCAGTGCATTTTAATTTTCCTTAACAAGGCTTGACATTTACATTTTAGAAAGAAAATCCTCTCCTATATTTAATTAGGGCACTGATTGAGACAGGATGGCAATAACCTCCCACACTTCTGTGTGAGACAGAAGCCCCTCCTTGCTCCAGGAGCCAGCACATGCCAAAAAAAGCAGGTTTGGGTATGTGCTGTGTGCCATACAAACATCACAAAGCTGTCATCACAAACCCCTTTCCCTCCTGTCCTCCCAGTCCTGGGCATCCAAAAGTGATCCCAGTCCCTTCCATGACCTTGTCCACTGACCCAGAAAGCTGCTGGATGTGGATAATCCCTAAAACATTGACTTTAACAACCTTCCCTTGGGGCACACAGATTCACAGGCAGGATCAGAGTGTAGGAAAGGAGGAGATGGAGAGCAGGAATAACGTTTGAGTGCTGAGCAGAGCTCACAAAGCCTTGGCTTTAACACATGCTTAAACACCCACCAGAGCTGGGTGAAAACAGCAAACATTTATTTGTGCATCTTCTTGCATAAATAAAACCCTGCTGATTTGCTTTGATGGCATTTACGAGCACATTTATTCATAAACATTAGAGTGAGCAAGTTTTTATTTGCAGGAGTGTTCATGGCAAACAAAAGCCTCGTGAATTCTGGTGTGAATAAATACCAGAGAGCTCTCACTCGAGCAGGGCTGCTGCAGTCATTAAGTAAAGCTCTTTTTACTATTCACACAGTGCATTCAGACAATTACAGCTGCCCGTGGACTGCTTACAAACAGGGAAGGGAACTGTTTATGGAGCTCAGTTCATCCAATTAGGCAGCAGAAGCATCTTGTGAAGACACCAAACCTCAGGGTCAAACCATGAGTGCCCAGGGCTGGATCCTGACACCCTCAAATTCCTCTCTGCACCTTTTTTGTCAATGCAAAGAAGTTACCAGCATTTTAAGATCCTTTTATTTGATGCTGGCATGGCCTAACCCAGCTGGTGGGAGGCTGTCCCTGTGCTGCTGGAATATTCTGCCAGAGTTTAGGGTTTAGGGATCATGTAAGGAGCTGAAATGCTGCTGGGTGTTGTACCTGGCTGTGCTGCACAGCCTCCCATGCAGGGCTGGGGGAATGCACCCCATAATAATCAGCTCCGAGGTGGGAAAGGGCCATGAAGTAACCCGGCCTCCTCCTGGAGGCTCCTGCTGCTCTGGCCTCCTTGGAAAAGCCTGATGACCTTGGATGAAATGGTTGTGGAAAGAGAGCATAGGGAGGGCTGGATTTCAAACCTGCTGTTTGTGTTCATTTGTGGCATTATTGACCTTCCATAACTCACTGATGGTCGCTTTTCACTCCATCATCCCCTTTAAGAGATTGTCAATAAGGCTGGAAATAAATCAGGTCTCTGGGGCAAGTCCATTTTCCTACTGGAATTAGCAGGGAACTGCAGATCCCTTCCCTGTGTCCATTGAGTACAACTGAACTGCT
Source organism: Toxostoma redivivum (assembly GCA_013397375.1). Classification (NCBI taxonomy): domain Eukaryota; kingdom Metazoa; phylum Chordata; class Aves; order Passeriformes; family Mimidae; genus Toxostoma; species Toxostoma redivivum. Next base: position 72,128 of record VXBI01009432.1, read on the forward strand.
CAACTGCTTCACACTGACAAAGCTCCTGGGTTTGGAGGGGTGAAAAAGCCAAAAAAATAAAAAAACCGAAAAACACTAAAGACAGTAACAAGTTGGCCCCAGTTTTGCAGCTCTGCTGAAGCACGGGGGAGTGGTGAGAGGGAAAAGAAATCTTTAAAGAGAGGCATCACAGAGCCCCTGGATGGGGCTTGGAGCAGCCTGGGATAGTGGAAGGTGTCCCTGCCCATGCCAGGGGGGCACTGGATGGGCTTTAGGGTCCCTCTCAACCCAGACCAGTCTGGGATCCTGGTATTCTATGAAACAAACTTAGCAATGGTTTGGATATATTCCCATTTCCAGGCCTCCTGGAAGATGCAATTCTCCAGGCTCTGTTTCCCTCTCAGATCAGCTGTCTCTGCCACCAGCAGTAAATAATTCCCTCTCCTAAATGACCACTCTAGAAATTCCCATTTCTGGAGTAAATCCAGGGCAAAGCCAGCCTTCCAGTCTAACCATTCCCAAGAAGGTTTGTGCCCATGGACTCAGAGCAGTGCCCTGGGCTTCTCCCCCAGTCTCCAGCCCAGCCCAAACCTCCGTGTTGGAAACTTGTCAGAAATCAGCTGCTGCCTTTCCTGAGTGCCTGGAGGGAGCTTTTAAAGGTCAGGAGTTTGGCTGGAGATGGGAGAGGCAGCAGAGGAAAGGGAGGTGGTGGCTGGGGAGTTTCCCCATGTAGAGATCCCTCACCCTACACCCCTGAGCTCCCTGGGCAGAACCAGCACCTCCAGGGGTGTGATGGGGTTTGGTCACTGCCAGGAACAGCCAAGGTTTGGAAAACAAGGCAAATATCCCTGCTGGAAAGAGAAGGCAGAGTCCCACATAGCCAGTGAGAGGCCTGAGCTTGTGTCAAGCTCATGTCAGATATTATAAACACAGAGAGAAAGGTTCCTTGTACGAGAGAAGAAACGGCAGAAGGAGCGGCAGGAAGGGTTGGGAGGTGCTGAAAAGCGGCGGGGCTGCGGCGCTGCCATTGCCTGGCTCGTCAGCAGTGAGCACGCAGGGATTTGTGCAATTCCTGCAGAACCTCGGCCACTGCTGGCTCAGGGGGTAACTAATGCTCCTCGGCTTTGTGTTTGAAGGCAGCAGCAGCAACACTGATGACACGAATTAATTGCCTGGTTTTCAGCAGCTAATGCAGACGAGGTAAAGAGAATTACTACACGATTAACATAGTTTCCAATTAAAGTCCCCTGTAGTTACCCAAAAACATTAATTTCTGGTACCTTGGTAATTTAACTTGTGTCACCCCTGTACACAAGTGCACCAGGGCATTCTATGGGCTTGTCCGTGCTTAAACCTTGGACAAAAAACATGATGAAAACCCCTGAAAATAGCCATGAATTTTTAACAATTATTTGTAGCCGGCTTTAAAGAAAACCCTGCTGTGATGAACTAAAGGATTTGCTACAAATTAAAAGATCACAATCCAGCTGCTGTTCTAGCAGTGCTACTTTTCTTCCTCTCAGTTAGAAAGGGAAGAACTTTCACTATTTTATAAGTTCAAAATGTTTCAACCACTACATTTTTTATCCAGTTGGAAAAAAAAAGAAAAGAGAAACCATTTCACCCTTCTAGGGAAGTTTGCTGTTGGAATGGCAGAACCACATTTTCAACATTTCTGTGCTACAGCTCTTGTAATTCCGTGTGAGCATTTCCATTCCAAGGATTCTGAACCAAAGGCCTTTGGAAGAGCAGCTCCTTTCTGCAGACCCAGCAGGCTTAGGTGGCTCTGTGCACATGGGATTTTTTGAAGGTACCAGAATTCAGGTGGAGTTTGAAGAAGATAAATTCATCCTTCAGTTCCCATCTCAGCCAAAGCTCCTGTCCTGCAGTGGTCCACGATGGAGCTGGGAATTCAGCACACAGAGAGGCACAAAGGCTCCTGCACATGGAATATTCCCTCAGCTCCTCTCCACCTTCCTCCCCAGTGCACATCATTGCACATTTGTGCCCTGCAGTGCTTCCTTCCCTGCTCAGCTGCACGGCCACAAAACCACTGAGCTCCAAAGTAAATCTTGTGCAATCCACTCCTGCAGGCTCCTGAGGGCTCTCCCTGCTCTCCTGAGCACTTCACGGCCTCCTGGTGGGAAGGGAGAAGAGTACCAGTGGAACCGGGTCAGACCAATTACACTCCTCTGGTCTGAGACAGGAGCTGTTAATGGTGCAGCAGCTTTGCTTTTCCTCATGGGAGAGCAAAGCACAACTTGGTGTCTCAGCTCCTGTCCACTGTCACCCACAGGAACCACCCTGAGGCTTTGCCTGATCTTTGCTAAAGCTACATTCCTTGTGCTCCACTCACCAGCAATCTTCTCTCCTCTAGCTCTGACATCCACAATTCTCCTCATTTTGACATCTAAATTCCATAAACATGTTGTTTACTCCCTCTTCTGGGCTATTAATGAAAAATATGAAGATCAAGCCAAGCATCCTCACATATTTTTTGTTAGTAAAAAGTCAGATTATGCTGAATATCAGCAGGATGCAGCAGTGCAGAGGTTACTGATTTAGACAAATAATGTGTGGGTTATTTTCCTTGAAAACAAATGAACATTTTGGCTTTTTGGATATTAATTAACACATGCAAATGCACTCTCCAGCCCTGACATAGACACAGACCTGGTCTAGTTCTGCCTGAAATCCATCCATTAGTCACTTCTTGTTCATAAAAGTAAAAGGTACTTTAATGAACAAACATGATGCTTATTATTTGGATCAGCAACACTTGTGCCTCTGTGCCTGAGCAGCACTTAGACCAGGTAACATTTGGTTTACAACACAACAATAAAATCTGCCTTTATTGCAAATAAACAGAGTATTCACACCTTACAATATTGGTTTAGATGCAGGATTATATTCACTCTTAGAGGATCTAATATTAATATAAAAGGCACATGCACTTCATGTTTTCACACCTCTTTTATTTCCCAAGCAGAGTTATTATGTTTTTTAAATATTGTATTTACTTTGTTAAAACATGAAACTATTTCTGTACATTTGTTTGCAATCTGAGAACACACACCATCAAGTAATCATTTGTACAGTAACAACACGTATCAAAACAAAAAAATCATCACAGCCCAGAATTTTCCACATCCACCCCCCTCTGCTTTGATTTAAAAGCTGCTCTGGCAGGAGAAGCCTCACCATTATGGTAGTTGAAACAGGAAACAAACACTGCTCTCTTCTAATAATTGTCTCCAGCTGCTTTGATTGGTTGCAGTTAATATTAATAGTATAACCTTTAAAAATTGTGGGGAAAGGTAATACTTTATCTTCACTCCTCATATTAAGGCTCCAAAGCAAGCTTAATGAGAAACCATTAGAAAGTCATACTGCTAAATAGTATCTCAACTCCCAATTCAGCCTATATAATTATGGAGGGCTGCAAGTGACAGTGACTCCTGATCCATCAACCTCACCTTTCCAGCAGGAGCTGCTCAGGGTGGGCAGGACTGGTGGGGTCACACAGCTGCCACTTGTCCCCTTCCCACAGGAACAACGGGGTCCCCACACCTCTGGATGTGCCTCCCTGGCAAAAGCCAGCCCCAGCTGGCAGCCCTGCCCAGGAGTGGCCTGGGATGGCAGCACAGCAGGGCACAGGCTGGCATTTAGGGACTGCCAGGCCTTGCAGCCACAGCTGCTCTGAGCAAAGCATCTCCCTCCACCACCACAACGGCACAGACACTCCTCCAGCCAGCACTGAGCAAAAATAATTAGTACATACAGTAGCAACTGACATCTTAAAGACTTTGAACATATAAAACATCATCATTTTTATGAAAATAGACCAATTTCAGCACAGGTTTGCCTTTCTGGGGAGGGATTCAGGGACACTTTTTATAGTGAAAAGGCAAGTGTTCTCCTGGACAGCTGCCGATGCTCCTGTGTAAAATGTCCTTAAAGCAAGACAAACTCCTCTGTACTAAATCTCTTTAGTCTTTTCTTTTCATCCTCGGAGAAAAGGGCATTTTCTTCATGGAGTGGACTGGAAACAAAGTCATAGTCTCTAGAATGACCCTTGACAAAAGTAAACAGGGGATATTTCTCCTTGGATGAAGATTTCAGCATCTACAATGTAAAACACAAAGCAGATAAAACATTAATTGGAAAATAAATACAGCAAGCACTGATATTCACCTGATGGTGACTGCCAAGTAAAAAATGCATTATTTTAATTATCTCATTAAACAAAAACAATTGCACAATTTAAACATTTCCTCCTCCTATTAGATATTTACTTCCCTTTTTCAGGAAGCTGCTAATTTTCCTGCCTATCCCTGTTTTTGAGCACACAGATCACCTGTATGTGCTGGCAGACTCAGTGCAACAAAGAGAAAGGTAAAAGGATAAAAGACAGAAGATAAAAACCTCTACAAAATAGTTAATGGCCATCAGGGTCTCCTCAAGCCCAGGTGTGAATTCTGCAGCAACTGAGCATCCTGGGGAGGGATTTTTATTGTGGAATCAGCACGTGCAATAATCACTGTTTTTATTAGAAGTTCAAACACATTCACCAATGTAAATAAGACAGTCAGGAGCACGTGGCTCAAACCAGACTGGTGACAGTCACAGAGAATCAGGGGGCCCAAAATCCGAATTTATAAATAAGAAAACTGACCATGGAGAAAGGGGGTGTGGGGTATGATAAATACTGAAACAGATCAGCAAAACACCTTTAAGAACAGATAAAACTCCACCAAATAGTGAAAGACATTTCAGCCTTTCAAGGTATTTTGTCCACTGATTTATTTTTTAATTTGTTTTACTTTTTCTTACCTGCTTGGGAAAAAAACAACCCAGTGTTGCAGAGGCTGCAGAACTACATCAGGCTAGAGATACACACTGGGCAGAACTAAAAATCACTGAGCACGATTTCAGGAGAACAATCAGTCTAAAACACTAAAAAATCCCCAAACTGATCTTTAAACAGTAAAAACTATTTCAAAAATGACAGTCAAGGATTGAAAGGGCATTTAAAAAATAAGAAAAAGAAAATCAATCCCAGTAAAATCCTGGGGTTCCACTGCCTTGTCTGAGTTCAGCTCTACTGAAACTTCCATCTCCACAATGTCTCTTTCCATGCACTGAGGGAGGTGAGGAAACCCTGAACACAGGAACTGGGCACGGAAATGCCAAACAAAGTCCAGGGGAACCTGGTCAAGGTTTGTGGAACTCTCATCACACCACACCTCACCACTGACCACAGAGAATTTACAACTCTACACAACTTGCAAGTTTCCTCTAGACACCATTACAGGGATAGCTAAAGGAGCTCATTGATAAAGATCAGGATTTTAGTGTTAGACTGTCCCTGTTGTCACTGCAACAAGAATTCTTTGTGCTGAACTGAATCCACGTTTAACTCTCCCTCAGCTCCAGTTCTCCTCTCATTTCTGCTACATTTGGGCCACAAACAGGCAAGTGCAGCCCTGTAATAACACCAAGGGATTATTTATTTTCTGGCATGGGTTTGGATCAGGAAACAACTCCCAGAGGGGAGCCTGAATATGGTTTGGATTGAGCTGCACCCACTTGGGCCTCAGTTCTGATGCCTTTATTTATCTGTCTCTAAACATATAAGGCCCATAATGTTTATCCTCGAGTATTAAAGCTAAATCTTCTCTCTCACCTCTTATGACCCAAAAAAGCAGGCAGAACCTGGATTTTTTAGCCCAGCCTCCACAGTGCACACTGGGAATACTCTGAGCTTTATAGTTCAAGAGTTATCACACTACAATTGCAAACAAAGGGGAAAATAATGGGAGAGAACGAAAACACAAAGGATGTGAAGGAAGGATTGCAAGATCAATTGATAAAATGTTTCTGACATTGTCCCTGTATCCAAACTTTCCTCTCTTTTCAAACTGACACTGCCCGAAATGTATTTATAGAAAATAATGTCACTAATAATTAAAGAGATCCTGTCTAAAATACCAGGATAATAACCCCAACACTTGAATCAGTCAAGAGTATTTTCACAAACTGTGTTCAGGAAAAAACTGTACTTAATCCCAAACTTGAAAGAACAGAAATAGGGAAATAGGAAAAAGAAAACTTCTACTGGATATGATTTTGTAATGTGATTTTTTTTACCATGTTATGACATTCTATATGACAGAACAGGAACACAGGGAAGAACAGAAACTTCATTATTTAAACTTTCCATGGATCTGCTGCTTAGGAACCTCTAATCCTTTAAATCTATTTTGTACCTCTCTGGGTAAGAATCAAAGAAATAACTTCAGCATCAATCAGTATCTACTTACTATAATCAGCATTAAGTTTAAAAAAACGCTTTTTTGGCTGTAGTACTAATACCACTTATCAGGACATTCCAAATACTGGACAAACATTAATTAAATCCTTGTGCTGCTGTGGTAACTGCTATGGTTGGAATATTCCCACTGAGCCCATCTGCTGCTGCATCCTTTCCACAGAGCAGTTTTTGAACCCACCAAACACAGAGCAGCTCACACAACACACTGATGATGCTGCATTTCACACCCTCACATACTGGGATAACTAAGGAGGAAAAAACTCGATTCCAGTTGGACCTAAATGAAGCCAGAGCAGTTTTTCCAGGGGAAGGATGGGGTCAGACAGATTTGCTGGGTGGCACCTGCTCCTTGGAGCTCAGACCACAGCCCTGCACTTCCCACCAGAAGAAGCCCATTGTGCTAGGGAGGAAGAATGAACAATTTGGGTTTGCTCCAACACTTCCCCTCCAATCCCTGCCCAGGGCCGGGCTGCTCCCCAGCGTGTCCCCAGCGTGTCCCGGGCCGGGGCAGCCGGGCTGGCAGGGCTGCAGGGGACATTCCCACTTCACGAGTGCCACCTCGTGGGCCCGCCCGGCCAGCCCCATCCCGCCTCCCGCTCCGACACCTCCGGGCTCTGCTCGGCCTCACACGGCCCCGCCCGCTGCACTTAACACCGCTCTGCATTTCTGAGCACGGGACAAGCTGTGATAAATGCCACAAAAAAATCAGGACTGCGTAGAAGGGCCAGGCCGATTCCCTTCCCTCCCCCACAGCCCGTTCTGGCTGAGGGATGGATCTGGGAACTCCAGCACTTACCTTGGTGATCTCTTCAGAAGCCTTCTCAAAGTCCTGCACAGTCCTACAGTAAAATCCTATTGTGCAGCTCGGATCCATTTTCTTGAATGACATCTTTTTGGGAGAAGGACAGTGGAATGACTGCAAGTTTCCCCATTAAAAACACAAAAACCATAGTTACAGTCGAGAATGGCACAGATCCATTTTTTAACTTTTGTCCCCATCAACAGCTTTAAAACATCCAATCCCCTGCAGCACCTGAGTTAAACCCCAGCACACACTTTGGAAGTAATTTTTCCTACCTCCCCAGATATTCAAGTGATTCCAGCCTTCCCCAGCCATGTAAAACCTCCTGCTGTTCAGGCTGCATTCCCCAAACTTCCCCACACACACCAGGTTAGTTTGGAATCTGTCAAAGCTCTGCTGCTCCCAGCAATACTTTATGAATATTCCCAAGGCAGAGAAGGTGAATGCTCTTCTGCAAATTGAATTTGTAACAGCTTTTGCACTATCTTACTGCTTTACTGCCACTGCCCAGTGCCCCTTCCCTCCCCCAGCCTCTATAAAAGAGACATAATGGAATAAACCAACCTCATGCATTTTCCTTCAGTAAATGAAATGGGTTCAAAAACCCACAAAACACACGAAAGGAAAACCATATTACAATGATCTACAAGCAGGGAAAACCCAAACATGCCCTGCTTTACAAATGGGCTTTTCCTAACGTGAAATCTCTTTCCCTGACAGATGCTGCCCTACCACTGCTTGCTGTGAGACAAAACAAACACAAAACCCCTTCCCCATGCTCCTCACTGAGTTTATGAGAGAAAAAAATAAGTATATCTCATCCACCCTGATTCTGTGGTTATTTATCACAGGAACTGCAGTTGTGGTGAAGCTCTTTGTCCAATAACTGCAATTATTTCCTCACCTGCTCTCAGAGGGAGCCAGTCCCCTCTACTCTGCCTCTAACACAGAGGATGACCCATCATCCTCCCTCTATTAAATCCCTTTTTTTGCCAATCACAAAAATTAACCCACAGAAGACAGCACTGGCTCCCAAATCTGAGTGTAACCATCCCTGCAGCAGTTTTACATAATAAAATACATTTTTCTTTCCTGGTGATTACAAACCTGAGAGGTATTTCTGTAAAACCTCTGCTAAAAAATATCCACAAAGATGATTAGGGCTATTTCTGCTAGATTGATTTTAGTCACTGCTTCTTCTCCTCAGCGTTCCAATTTTATAAACAGCAATTGTATTTTTAATATTAATTCCTGAGTCATCAAATGCATAAAAAAAAAATCAAACCCTGCCTTCCACATCCCATTCCAGCAGCAGCCCTGTCCCTACAGTTGTGCAGGAGGTTTAATGCTGCACAAATCACTGCACAACAAAGAGAAGAGGGGAGGATTTTTTTTCCCCATTCCTCCAAACAAATGGATGCTGGAAGCCAATACAGAGTGGATTGATTTCCAACTTATTCTGGACAATTTGTCAATTTTGAAAATACTCCCTACAGATAAATCTAACAAGCAACTATCCACACTAAGAAAGCAATTTCTGTTTACTTTTGACATTTCTGGACAAAGATATAATACTATTAAATGCACCAAGCATTAAATTGCAATCTATTTTCCGTCTGCAGGAAAGCATTAGGATGTGATCAAGCCAAGCTGGCAGCTTGCATACCTTCCAAACACAGCTTAAAACCTTGGTATTATTTGGAAATTCAGATTAATGCCAGTCGGCAGCACAATTTTGAGGCTGAGTCATAGGAACAGAACCCAAAAGATGTGGTTTTGTAGCTTGGCCACTGCACCACAGCAGGACCTTAAGGAATCCACTTCAGCTCTGCTGCTTTGTGCTCTTCCCACCTTTTGTCTGGTTTTTCCCAAACTGTAAAATCTTCAGAGGCAAAACACAGCTATGAGGATAAAGGGGAAGGGTCTGGGTAATCATCCCAGGCAGAGCTGGCACTCACCAACTCCTCCTCCAAATACCTCAATGGGACAAGCCCAAAAGCATTTCCAAACACAACCAAACTTCCTGGCTGGGACATTCTCTGACCATTTTGCTGCTGTGTTCTTTTGCTTCATTCAGAACCTTCTCATTTCCCAGAGAATCTGCCACTTCTATTTTATAGAAGATGCTAATTCAAGCATTTAGTTAAGCATAAATAATGAAAAATATGAAGTGTTTGCTTTAGGGACTTGACATCAACCCTGTGTAGGTCCTTTGAGATTTTTTGATTCATATATAATAGTTTTCCTGAACACTGTTTGATGGGATTTTGCTCCAGCTCTGCCCTGCAGCAGCTGCTGCTGTCCTGGCTGTGGATGTCCCCTCAGGCTGCTCCTACTGAGCCAAGAGCTGCTGCAAGTTCACCTGAAGTTGGGCACAAGGAGAGTTTGTGTGGGTGGCCCTGAGGATGACTGTGAGTGCTGAGGCCACTGAGCACCTCCTTGCAGCTGATGACGTTTCCCCAGGGTAGCTGTAAATTGAGTTCTCTAATCAGCTCCTTTACCTCCATCTATTTCCAGGTTCCTATATTGAATACCACAGGAATTCTCCCTGATGTTGATTGCAATTTGAATTAGAAAAAAATAAAATGACCAAAAAGACAAACTCTCAACCTCAAATCCAAACAGGTTTAAGATCTACACATATGATCTATTTTCTTTGATGGAAAATTACTTAAATCAAGTGATCATCTATTTTGGAGATTTTATGATCATTAAAAAGAAAACAGATGAAGATTAATGAAGTAAAAATTAAACCTCCATATTGAGATTTAACCTCTGGTCATTTTTGTTGATTATAGGCCTATAAAGAAGAGCAGGACATTGATAAATAACATGTAACTGTAAAACCATAAAGCTGCAGCTAGCTAGAACAGCTCTAAATAATTAGTGTTTGATTCATATGGGAAGAAAACAGTGCCAGCTCTATATCCATAGTACCTCAAGAGGGAAATCCTTTATGCTGACATCTACAAAAGATTGGCAGTAATGAGGATCCATGTAAATCAAACTGTCATCTGCAAGGACAAAACAGAAGACAAGTAATTCAAAAAACACCTTATTATTACACTGCTTACAATCCAATTTCTATGCAGAACAGCTGGAAAAAAAGCCAGTGAGTAACTGCTTGCCAGGCTGATACTCATTGACTGAAGCATAAGTTTTTGCAGGACAGATTAACTTTTGCATAATCAAATATGCTTGTATAAGCAGAATTTTTATAAAGTGATGAAACTGTCATTTAATTTTTGGTGATAAAATTACTTTTACAAACACACAATTATATTCTGGAGTTTGCATATGAAAAATGTATCGCCCTGCTTCATCCTGACAGCAAGAATATATTGCTTGTCATTTAGGCATCAACTAACACCACTTAAAGCAGGAGAGAGTAAATACCTAAATAAGAACTGCCAGGCAGGAACAGCAAATGCTCCTCAAGTTTGGTGAAACAGATAAATTATGCCTTGTTTATGCAACAAGGGAAATTAAATGTACATTTTACAGAATCCAATTACTCCGTGGGGTAAATGACAAATGGCTGGAGTTGGGGAGATGTGATGAATTAATAAGGTACTCATTTTACTATTTTAATCACGCTATTTCCCACTGCTTCAATATCTGAGAGAAAAAAATATTGAGGAGACATAACATATTCAAACACTAACCTTGGAATCCAGCAAAGTAATAGGACTGCTTGGGTTTGCCACCAATAATGCCAACACAGTACTCCAGGCTTAAAATTCCCTAAAACAAGAACAGGGAATCATTAAGATTAACCAAAATATTTAACTGAATTAAAATATTTGCTCTTTTGATTTTAGGCAAATGGTTTTAGTTTTGTTTTTTTTTTTAAATACTGACTCCATGACTTCCTGGGGCTTGACCAAAGTGAAACCACACCAGCAAATATTCCAGAGCAAGTCCTCCCTTCCCATGAGATACCCACACATGTTTTTGGGGAGGAGACAAAATATCATGTCACACACTGAGCACCAGTTCCTTAGTCCAAATATCCCAAAGTGTTGAGATTTACAGCTTTGACACACATTTACATTCTGTGCCCCTGGGGACTCTCTTCTTTTTGCACCCAAATGGACAAGCCTGGCCAGAGCAGCAACTTTTTACATCCTGGGGAGAAATGGTAGTTGAAGTTAAGAGTAATTACAAGGTCCAGCTCCAAAAGAGCTGCCCCACATCCAGGGAGGAGAGAGAAACACAAAATATCTCCCTGGAGGCTGCCTGCGAGGGCAGAGGAACCAGAACCATCTGAAGGCAGAACTTTTGGGAAGGGGACACAACTAAGTGTAAGCAGGGAACTTTTCTTTCAACAAAAAGATGGATATTGTCAGACTAATACCAAGGCTTCTCAAGACAAAATCTTCCCTGTTTAGACAAGATAAAATCACTTAAAAACCTCCCCTGAGATGCTACAGAGTCAAATCCAGCATGGTTTATACAGGTGAAGGAAGTGATGTTTATTTAAAATACGAATGAGAAGGTTTCCTTAGAAAACTTATTTAAAACATAAATGAGAAGGTTTCCTTAGCAAATGCTCTGAGCATCACAGAACATTCAGGCAGATCAGAGGCAAAGGCTCCAAGAGCCAAGGAGGGCAGAACACAGAGGGAGCAAAGCTGCTCAGAGTAATGGATAACTGTTTAATCTATGGCAAGCTTCTTGTAAAAGTGAATTATAAAAAATTTATCAATTTTCACCCATAAATATAAAATCCTTTGTAGAAATTACCTCTTGTGCTACATTCTAAAATCTGCATTTTTAACTTAAAGCCAGACTCCAAGAAATGTGGTCACTTCTTGTGAACAGTCAAGGCAGACACTGGAGTGACTGATTCAGGCAATTGAGAGCCCTCTTATCACAGCCTCCATCAGGCTGCAAGGGGCACGAACAGCCTTGCCAAGGAGCAATCACTCAGTGGAGCCAGCTGAAAACTAAAACTTCCCCAAACCAACTGGCTGAAAACACCAGGAAAATAATCAGGGAAGAACAACAACTTAAGTTCATAACTTAAAAGCCTTTACCAGTCCATCTTCCCACGCCAGTAAAATTCAAAATGTTTTTCTGAAATGTTACAGTGAAGAGACAGCCACAAAATAAATCATGGTACAGACTGAGCTTTTGTCTGTGCTACTACACTGGGGTGATTAAAAATGAATCCAGAACTTTAAGACAGATAAAGAGCAGCATGGAAAATGAAATAAAAGCAGCAGGGCTAAGAGAACAAGCCCTTCCCTAAGAGGAGCAAGAGGCAGGATTACAGCACATCCTCAGGTGTCTGCAGAACCTCTGCTGAGAAAAACACAGCACAGACCTTCCCCCCTCTGCCTTCTCCTTGGGTTTTCCTTTCTTTCCAGCTCATTTTTATTGTGGTAACTGCTTGCTGTTCCTGCATCACCATCCTCAGAAACATTCATCCAGACAGTGAAAAAACAATTAAAGTAGTGAATAAAAATATCAAATAATTCAATGGGAACAAAGAGACAAAAGAAAATGGGAAGGACAGACAGGCAATAACTTTAAACCAGTGGAACCATTTTCTTATTTAAGAAAATAAGAAACAGAGTAAGGAATGGAGTGTATTTATATTTTAAAATGCTGCCTGATCCTTAGTTACATATGCTATTAGAGTCCTGCTAGATTAAATTACCATTTGTAATTTGAGGCACTGCATTAATGTCTTTTCAGGTGGCTGCTGGAGGAGCAGGACAGTTATCACTGCTTTACCAAGGGACATCATGTGCTCTGCAATTATGTCTGATCTTGTAATAGGGAAATTTCAAATCTGTAAAGTCAAACTTTACAACCTTCAACTGTAAAATCCCCCCCACACGTTTAATGGGGAGAATTACCCTCGTGAAGTCGCTTTTCATATCCCCTTGTGCTACTCTTTGAAAAATGATTGAACTCTCATTTCATACCTTTACAAACTCCAAGTAGTCTGTGTTTGTTCTCTCTCCACCAAGTCTCACAGGAACCAAAATAATTACAGCTTTTGTGCCTGCTTTCCCAGAATCCAGCAAAGAGCACTGTCTGTCAATAACATCAGAGCTGTAGACTGAGACACACAGAAATATTACAATTTCAAACAGAACCTCCAGTTTTGAGAGACACACCTCCAACGTGGCACCAGTGTGATAAACTCAAACTGCAGCCCTTCCAAACCTTGCTGTCCTCCTGAAACAACCCAGGGGATCAGAACCACTGCTCAGCCTCCTCACTCCCAGCAATATTTTGTGCAATGGGAGTTGCTGCTGCTGAGTTGCAATGCCAAGGAAATGCAGAAGGGGTAGCTTAGGAGAAAGCCAATAAATATTTATTGCTGCATATAAACTTCTAAAAGGAATAATTAAAACTTGAAAGCCTCTAACTAACAGAAACATCTACATGTAAAAGAGAAGAGACAATAATTGATCTGCTGATTTGGAATTCCACTATAAAATACCAAACAAGCAGTGAACAATCTGCACATGTCAAGAGCCCCTTGTCTACATAATCTCAATTTTATGGATCCACTTCATAGGCATTTTTTTTTTCCTTTAAAGCTCTACTGTTCAGTGTTAACTGAAAAGCATAAAAAGCATCTAAAATGTTTGCAAAAATCTACAAAATCATAGTTACCTGTACAATCCTGAGCAACATAGACTGTTACTCCTTGCAGCTCAGGGTCTCTTGCTTCTTCAACAGCTTTTCTAAGTACAAACACAAAACTATTTAACTTACCATGCATTAAAAAAAACCTAACAATAAACAAACAAATTATTCTGTTTTTTTAGAAACAGGTTGATTTTAATTGTTTGTGATAGGAGTTTTTTGCTTGGGTTTTTAGAGGAGTTATTTTGTTTAATTCAAGACCCCTTTCCTTCCTCATAAATACAGGTGGTGGGGTGGAACTTTTTTATTTGTTTTTAAACTCTGGTTACCAAGATCCAGCCTGTATTTTCCGTGGATATCCTGGCATCATGTTTTTCCCAAGTCAAGATGACAACATCTGGCTATCTAGAAGTGACAATGAAAAAAAAGGCTCCAAATCCCACAATAACTTATAATGAAATTAATATTCTCTACTTTATTTCTTTCTCTTTATAACTATTTTCTGTCATTTATATTGATGATAAAGGTTAAGTCTGCTGACAAAAATACTATTTTCAATTCATTAGATCTCTTTATTTGACCCCAGTTCATATAACAAGCCACAAATTAGCACCTGGAATAAAAAGTTTCACTAAAACTTTCAAAAATATAATTAGAATATTAGATTCTTCTCAAAAGAGTAACAGACCTAAAAAGTAAAAATAAAATATATGTTGATATGTCAGAACCATGGTCATCAATCAGGGACAACATTTGTAAAAAATGGGAACTATTCAAAATAAAGGATTTACCTTGGAGTTCAAACACACATCTGCATTAAATGCTCACTATCCCTTTATTCCCCGCTGTATTTTGAGGAATGGTTTAATGCAGTCATTTCCAAGTTATGAGGGAGCTGCACATTGTCAGTGCTGCTGGAAGGAAGAAAGATCCAGGAAAGGAAACCTCTGCAGGGCTAGAAATCACCTCTGGGCTTGTGGTGAGTGAAACTCTGCACTAAACCCCCCTGCTCCCATTAGGGAGACAAATAATTTAATAGATAATTTATTAAAGCAAGCAAAAAATTCTGACTGCTTGCACCATGAGAAAAAAGTAAAATAAAACACATTAAAAATGTTAAACTCCTACATTCCTCTACATGGATGCACACCTGATTATTCCAGTACAGGTGCACTTCAGATTAACATAACATTTACACTAAATAACAAATTCTTCTATCTATATACATATATTTAAATATATAAATGCATGAACTTTGGCTTCTGCTGCTTAAACGATTTATTAGTGATTTGGTTTATAGGTAGACTGGAATACACTAAAAAAATAAACATAATAAGACTACAAAAAAATCCCCAAAATATTCAAAGAATTGGGTATCAAGGCTCACAGTATGGAGAAATTTGACTTTCGAGTTTTTTTTTTAACCATGCTGAATGTCACAGACCCTTTACTTTTACTGGGATATAATTATAATATTAATAGTCCCATACATTTACAGTTTCACAAGAATTTGATGTGTGCAAAGAAATGCTGAAAACATCAATTTTAGCTCTGACATTTCATTACACTATCAGTACATTACAGCCCCCAGGTTACAGTAAAAAAAAAAAAATCTCTAATGTTATGCATGTTCCAAGGTTGAAAGAGTGGTTAGTTTTTAGAACATTTCATTAAATGCAGCTCCACTTAAAAGGGTTTGGGAGAGATACTTGGGAATCCACAAGAAAACAGGAATGTTGTGTTTTTTCCTGGAATAAGATTGACAAAAGCTCAGCATTCAGCTCCTGCACCTGCTACTATTTCCCTCCTGCCTATGAAAAAAGCTCTGGAATTGCTGCTGATATGGGTGCTTTACAAAGCCAATAATGAACAGTTTGCTGCTCAATTAGGCTGAAGTAATCTCAGGACACTCAGAAATGCTTCCCTGTGATGTGACAAAGGAAAGGAACAGAGAACTGAAGGTGTTTTACCTCAAAATGTGAGCGACCACGGCGGGCCCGTACCAATCCCCCGCCATCTTCCCCGACTTCTTCCCGTACTCTATGAGCTGGTGCAGCCCAAAGGCTGCCAGGGGGGAGTCCCCAAACCAGGAGATGATTTTCCTGTGATAAATTTCATTCCTCATCTCGCTGCCATCCCAGTCCCTGCTCGTGGGGCCGCGCCGGGGCCGGGGCCGGGGCAGGACCTTGGGGTCCCTCTCGGCCGTGAGCGACGCCTCGAAGGAGGCCGTGAGCTTCCTCACAGTGCTGCTGGTCCAGGACTCCGAGTCACAGCCGTCCATGTCCAGAGCTTCTGGCCACACCCAGGCTGCAGCAGCAAAAGGGAAAATCCATATTAGCCCATATTAACATGAATATTAATTTTATGGCACAATAAGCAAAGCGCTTCCCTTTGTCCCCCACGCTCCTTAAAGCAAGAGGGAGTATTTTACACCTCACTGTTAACAGGTGAACAAACAATTCCAGAAGAGCAGGATTTGCTTCGATTTTCTGGTGAACATCCCAGTCAGCTGAATAAACAAGACACACCTGATTACAGGTTAGATCTCTCTTACATATTAAATCCATGAACATTACTTCAATACTATCCAAAAACCTTTAAGCCATGTCAAATAAGAAGTTTCAAAAGCTCTTAATTCTTCTTATTTTTCAGTTATTAAAAAACAGGCAGAGCTGAGGAATTATTGATGTAAAACCAAACATTTTTTCCTGGCAAAATGGGAAAGGAGATCAGCAGGAAAACAGGCTGGATTTTTTTATTCATTAAATCAATTAATTCTTTTAGATTACAAAGCAAACTTGTTTAAATACCATACAGCACAGTACCTTCAGTCTGTTTTTCCAGCTGAATGTTTCCCTACAGATGATGCATCCCACTCAGCATTCCTCCTACAGAATGGGGCTCAGCAGGCCCAGGGAAGATGCCTGGAATTCTCCCACAATTCCTACAAGTGCTCTCAACACAGACCCAGCTCAGTTTAACACCCTTGCTGTTCTGGGCTCTCAGCCTCACATTGCAGTCAGTGTCTCAAGCACAGGCATTTCAAAGTAAAACTTCATATTTAAAATCAAAACTCATTCACAACAACATTCAGCAATATCTGGAACATTCCACATGGCAGTGGAAGTGTGAATATCTCAGCTAGAAACTTCAGGCAAGTTTTGATTCCTAACAGAAACACCACCATTAAACAGAATGAAAACATCTCTGGGAAAAGAGTAAACAGCCATGAAAAACTTCCTGTAAACACCTAAATATGTTTCCAAAGCTGCCCAGACCTCATAAAAAGCTTTTCAAAAGATAATTCACCAGCTGTCAGAAGACCAAGTGAGGAGCAAAGTAGCCCAGAAAGACCATCCCTACTCCATCTTTCTGTGGATTTAGATTGACACAGAAACAAGAGCACTTTGCAATCACCCCATCACTTTCGAAATTAGGATGCAAGGGGGACATGCAAGGAATTCTTTGGAACCAATGATTTTAAAGATAGAAACCTGAGGCTTTTTTGTTTGGGGTTACTTCCAAATGAGCCATTACATACTCCTGCTCACAGGGAGTCTTCTGGGCAGGTCTTGAATTTCTTTTAAATGTATGTATAAGAAAAGTGATATTTAAGGGATTTGTGTTCTCAGCAGAAGTATTTACACACTTTTTGATAAGTGCAGTCAGTTGAAAGAGATAATGAATGTTTTCTGAGTTAAATATCTCCAGCCAAAGGCACATTCCCTGAGCCACTCCCACAGTTCAGTCCTGATGCTGCCGGCAACGGAGACTCTGTGGTGCAGCTGGGACCTCGTTCTCAGCTTACATCAGAGCTGCACAGCAAGGGCAAAGTGGGATCAAAGCAGGCTTTCAGAAGGATCTTCTGCTCAAGTGCTCCTGAGATCCCACAAATGGCTGAGGAAACAATGCACTGTGTTCTCTCAAACCCCCCCCCCCCCC
>VXBI01009432.1:89842-101813 GCA_013397375.1 Toxostoma redivivum
CCCCGGGTGGCTTCAGGCCTTGGGGCATTCTGAAGCGAGCAGTCAATGACTGTTATCAAAGGGACTGGGAATGGGATGGAAAGAAAATGTGTTTAACTCTGACAACCTAAAATACCTCTCTGTAGGACATGGCTCAGCCTGGAAGAATGAGGAGGACATGGACACTCAGCCCATGACAGGAGAGTGTCCCACAGCTCCTAAGGCTTCAGCTGGCTGTGACTGAGGGAGGACTTCCAGACAGACAGTGGTAAGGAAAAAAGGGAAGTTCCTCTCCAAGTACATGGGGGGAAGGGAAGGAATGACACAGTGAACATTTCCACACAGAGAATGATGTATTGAAGTTAGATTAGAATCATTCTAGGAACTCAATATATTAGCACCAGAAGAAATTCAATAATGGACAACTTTAGAACTGCTAAAAGAACATCACTTCTGCCATAGCCCACAGCTATGGGCTGGGGAACTCACTTCTACATCTGGAGTTTAAGAAACAATCAAATTTCCAGAGAACTGGGCATGTGCATGGGTGGGAATACCCAGGTAAGAAGATCACACTTTTGTGATGTTTTAACTCACACTGGGATATTGGGAACTCCACAGAAGTTTGCTTTGGTGCAGGACCAAAGGGAAGGGCAGGACAACTCAGTCTGGTGCAATGAGACAATTCCAACAGGAATGAGGAGCCCACAGCCTAAACCAGCTGGCCCTTCAGATTTGGGATAAAAAAAGGCCATTTTGGTCTCTACAGAATGGTTGTGCTTATGCAAACACAGAGATCTCCTCTCCTAACTCACCTCTCCCAAGGAAATGAAGCATCAGACCCTGAGCCAGCAGCATCTGCCCCGTTCTGAGTGTGCAGCCCCAGCCACAGTCTGTGGTTAAAGCAGAGCCTTTGATCTGAGGAAATTCCTCTCTGTAGGTCAGCCAGATTCTAGAAATGAAATCCCTGCGGAACTCCTCGACATTCCCCGAAATCTCGGTGTTGATTTTATTAAAATTGGCCCCATCTGTAGAGAGCTCCCCAGATTCTGCAAGGCAAAGCACAGTTTAAACTCTAATTTGTTATGGCACTTCTGTTATTAGAAAGCAAGTAACAAATATCAAATTTAGAAAAATTCAAAATTGCCTCAAATACAACAAAGGAAAATTGGAAGGCAAACATAACAGAAATGTGCCAGATTAAAAAAAAAAAAAAAAAAAAAAAAAAAAAAAAAAAAAAAAAAGAAAAAATCAAAAGAACAATGTATACACCACTGTGCCAGTGGAATCACTGACCTGCTTAATTCACCCAACTGTGAATGGTCAAATAAAGAGAGAGACTTTAAAAACTGCATACTGGAAAGTGATAACAAAGGTGTTGGTGTAGTGACCCTGATCAGGTATTGCCACTATTTCCATCAGGAGTTTATAGAAAGAAAATCTCCAGTTTATAGTAAATAAAGTGCAACAATTACAACACAATTTTTTACAGAAAGCACAAGGTTTTGGTGCAAAATCTGAATAAAGCAGGTTAGGATAGGTTGCATTAGAGGTGACCATTTAAATTAGTATTTTCTAAGCTTTTCATATTTACATTTTGGATTTGGTAATTGTCAATGCCAGTCTTTGTAGAAGATTAAAAATACCTTACTCCTGCTGAGGAGGACTGGAATGAGTGAAGTGCTCTGTACTCACCCTCAGTTTTGAAGTGGTAACATTTTCCCAGCAGAAAAACTGGAGAGTTCCTACTGAAGTAAGTTTTTGTTTTCAACACCCAACCTAGAACAGATGCAAAACAAATCCAAATTTGTCACTGAACTTTCCAAAAGGAAATTCTAACAGCATCTGGTTAAGCCAAAGGTAACCCCTAATAGGGAAGAAAAAAAAAAGCATTGAAATTGGGTTTTAGTCTCATAAAAATCTCATCTAATATGCAATGGCTACTATTCCCTTTCAACCAGAAAGCAGAGTAAAAAAAGTATCTTTTCATCCTGTCAGACATCTCCAAAACTCAGTTATGATTAATAAAGGTTATCAGAAACCTGGTGGTAAATCTGAGCAACCTCAGTCCTAAAGGGAAAACAGAAAAATCAAGGACAGATTAGTAAAGGGCACACTTGAAAATCTGGTTGCTCATAAATTAATTACTGATGTTCAGCTGTGGAAAAAATGTTACTCAAGGGTAGATTCTTCAGTGGAGCTTGTATCTCACACATCATCCTATTTTGTTTCCATAAAAATTAATTTATAAACAACAAAAAAAACACTTTGTGCAGATGATTCCACATTATCCCTTTTTAAAAGCCTATGCAAATCTAGAGTAATTTACAGACTATATTTACTGTTTCCAAAAGAAGTAATTTAAAATGAAATTATGCAAGATTTATTTGAAAAAAATGAAAAGCTAAGGAAGTTTTTTAGTGGGGCTCATTTATAACATCAAAGAAAAAATTGTTTCAAGGGCCATATTGCATTTTTAGTATTAATTAGTTATGATTCCATTCATGTCAACAAGAAACACTCCAAACCTTTTAATGAGGACAGCTCCTACCACACTCTGCTCCACTTACTGTATTTCATGTTGTGCCATGCAGACATAAACTTTGATTTGATCTTTTCTACTTCATCTGTCCCTGTGGCCTCCATATTCAAATTCTAGAGAAAAAGCCATCGCTGTCTTGTGAGGCTTTCAGTTCTGCTGCTGCAAAAACCAAAATACAAACACTCAGCATCCCCCACTCAGGCACTTAAGCCCAACATGGCCAGAAATAGCAATAAACTCACAGAACCCTCCACCACCAGGCACTGAGAAGCAATCATATGTCCCATGAATAAGTAATAAAATAATTTAATTCCAAATATACACCAATAAAAGCACTACACAAAGCTAAATAAAAGATAATGTTCTCCAGCAGCCTTGTACCACGAACTGCTCCAGAGCACAAAACCTGTGCTGGCACACCAGAACACTCATTCTATCAGCAGTGAAGTGGAGAGCTGTGATGCAGCTCACTAAACAGAAAAGATGCTAAAAAGATGTTTTCTCTTCTGCTGAAGAGAAAACAAAAAGCACTTTTTGTGTTAAAATCCACCACGGTGCAGCTTAATTGTGTTAAAAACTCCTTATAAACATTCCAAGGAAATGCATCTTTACTGGCTCATTCTGTGCTGCAGGGTAAGACAGATTTTTCCTTAAAAGACACCTAAACTGGTAATAATTGGTAATAAATAATTGATAGGTAATTGGTAATGCCTTTATCCCTGTTTGTAAGAAATCTGGGAAAATGAGACAGAACCCCCTCCACAGTCCAGCTGCCCCATTTGTAACAGGAAGTTTGCTATTAATTAACAGAACTTCCTTCACCATGTGTATTCTGTCAGTGGATCACCTTGAAATACTTGACACAGAAACTTTTCCTGATGCTATTTGGTGGCCCAGATCCTTGCACAGACAGCTAAAAGATGAAGAGCTCCTGCTTCAACAGCAGCTCTTGTGGGACATCACTGCAATCTTCACAGAATTTTTATCTGAGTTCTGATAGCACGAGGTGATGACATGAGCAACACTGAACTTCCTCATTTAATTAATAAACTCGGGCCAGGAGAAAACCTCCTTGCTTTAAAAGGAGTAGCTAGAACTGTATTTACCTTTCCATGTGCTATTCTCCACAGAACAGGGATCAAAAGCAGGGCAAAGACTAAACTGTGTCACTTCTCTCCACTGGGAACATATTCTAAATAAACCCAATCACTGACAGTGTAATTAAGGAGAGGGTGAAGAAGTCAGGGTGACAGCATCATCTGAGCCTGAGGGTACTCACACAGATCCACTTTTTGGGGATCTGCAATCTGCTGCCCAACCACCCCCAGCACATTTTCCCACTATTCCCTTGTGTTATTTCATAAAAATCTGCATTTTGACAGAATAAGAAGCAATGCCAACTCACACACATGAGAGAAAACCGACTTTTTCTAGCGAAAATAACAAGTGTTTACATCTCTACTAGGATTAGCCTTGTGTTAAGCTGGGAAAGGAAGAAAAGGAGAATTTCAAGCTGGGTTTTAACTTCCTGTCTTTTTCCTCCTGTTTTTTCTTTAGGAAAAAAGGGAAAGCCTGACTGTATCACACTATAGACAGCAAAGCTGGTAAGATGAACTTCTTCAGGAGATGAGTTTGGTCCTGTCTTCCCTCACTTGATCCATCAGCAACAACCATTTATACAGACACAATTGATTGCCTTAAAATCCAATTCCTATAAAAGCTTCCTCTGGCTAAAATTAGAAATGAAACAAACTCTACAGTTCTGAAAGGGCCTGAAGATAAAATTATGTACATGAGAAAGAAGCTCATTTTCTTTTAGGAGACAATGGTCATCCCAGCACATTTATCTTTACTCCTGGTACATTTCTTCTCTGCCATTATGCTAAAGATGGATGGAAAAAGGGCTTCCAAGAATGCTAACACAAACCAGATAGAATTTTTTCATGGGGAAAACACAGGTTCTTCCCATCAATGCAAAAAAGCATCAATAAGAGTTCCACCGAAATTATTGGAACAACACCAGGAGAAGGTCCCAGGGAATACAGACTGAAACCCAACGGGCTTTAATATCAAACTATCAAATCCAAACCTAATGGTTTCATCCCGAAGTTGCCTCATTTATGAAGTTCTTGCTGCTCATCACGAGGATGCTGTTCCGTCAGGGAGCAGCAGGACAGGGCTGGAATGAATCCCCAAGATCCCCGAGGGGATGGATCAATGCCGGGGAGCGGCTGCCTGTTCACAGGGATGGAAAAACACCCCAAAACCCCCCAAAACAGCATCCGTTCTCATAAACAGCACAAAAGCAACGCAAGCTGCCGGCGAGACCGCAGCGGGAAGGATGAATGAAGCCTCAACGGGATAATTATAAGATATATTATCTCTAATTAATATTTCTTTGGTTTTCATTTGTACCTTGAAGGAGCCCGGAGCGGCAGCGGCGACACTCAGCGAAAGCCACACGGAAGAACCACGGCGAGCAGTGGCCGGAGGTCATTTTTGAGGAGCTGCAAACACACACGAGTTCAGTTAGAAACGATACTTTGGAGGCGGCTCGGAAAGAAAACCAGATTATTCCTTAGTCCTGCAGCAAGGACGGAACGCTTCGCGCAGGCAGGACTCGCAGCCAGGCAGGAGCCCACACGCACCGCGGGAAGGGGCTCGGCGGCTCCCGGCGCCACAGGACACGGCCGAGCCCGAGCCGCGGCCGCAGAGAGCCCGTCCCGCCGCCGCCGCCCGCCGCTCACCCCTCACGGAGCCGCCTCCGCCATGCCCGGGGTCGCCGGGCAGCGCGCGGCCTTCCGGCGCTGCTCCGGCCGCGGCGCAGCGGCAGGAGAACTACAACTCCCGGCGGGCACCGCGGCGGGGGCGCGGCGAGGCGAGCGGCGAAGGCGCGCGAGGCACGCTGGGAAGTGTAGTCCGGCGGGAGCGCGGCTGGGAGGCGGGAGGGAGGAAGCGGACGGAGGAAGAGGAGGGAAGGAGGGAGGAAGAGGATGGAAGGAGGCGGCGGGGCCGGGCCGCGGCTGGAAGCGAAATCCGGGGAAGAGCAGCAGGAGCAGAAATCCCATTCCCTTCACGGGCTCTGCGCCTGCCCTTTAACAGCGTTTCATTCTTTGATTTTTTTATTTTTGAATGGTTTTTTTAATTGATTTTTTTTGTGGTTTTCTTTGAGGTTTTTTTTTGTGCGTGTGGTTTTCTGTGTGGTTTCTTTATTTTGGTTTAGGTGGGGGTTTTTGTTATTGGTCTTTTTTTATCTCCTTTTTTTTTACTCTCGTTTGTTTTTCGTTTTGTTTTTTAATTCCGTATCTTTTGATTTCTCCACAGCAAAATGCCTCCCATATTTCCAAACTCCCTGAAGGATTTCAATTCCCAGCTTAAATACCCAGCTGAGTGTGCTCCGATTCAATTCTCCTCTATTTCCTCTCTAAAAGTCCCATCAAAACCACTGCATCTCCTCTCACACTCCTGAGGGCTTTTTTAGGGTTTTTAAAAAGGGTTTTGTAAAGTAGGTTCTTCATTAATCTGTTTGTCTTAAGCTGCTTAAAAATACTCATTGGCTGGATCGGGAGCCGAGGGCTTCTAATAAAAAAAAAAAAGTGCAGGATTTGTGGAGGATTGAGTTGAATTTCTCAACTGTCTACAACTGGTATTAGTGCTCCACATCCTAAGAAGGAGATATTCAGATATTCCTGCTTTCCCTGGCACTCACCAGCCCAGTTTTGGGTTCATTTTTTTTTTCCCATTTTGTGATTTTACTGCCTTCTGCTGGTCAGAGATGATCAAGCTGAGCTTAATTTTTTATAATCAGCCCATGATCTGAAATTTAGCTGCAGTGCAAATGCCACCAATAGATGCTTTGTGTGTTTCTTTTTTCTGCAGCCTCATGGATATATTTCACCTAGGAGGGTTGATCAGTAAAGAGGATTGTAGGTTTTAATGTGCAGACTACATCTTGTTCCAAAAGTCTGCTGTTGGCTTGAAGTGGGGATGTAGCAGATCACCTTTCTAATCCTACCCTACCTTCCAGCTCCCTGCTTGCCCTTTGCTCCCAAGATAAAGAAAAAAAATATTTAAAAATAAAAACCCTGTTGCTGTTTGCATAAACTGTGACCCCAAGACAGTGCAGAAAGAAAGAGACCTGCTGCCTCCAGAATTTCATGATCTGTTTTAGGAATTATAGTTGTTTAAAGTTTTATCTTTGCTTTTATTCCCTGAGACAGAGATGGATGTGCTTGTCTGTCTGTGTAGGGGCTTGAAGGTGGAGAGCTGAGGAGCTGACAGGCCTTGGATCTGCCTAAATGTTGAACAAAGAATTATCCACTGATCAAAGGAAATGGCTGTTCCCCTTCCTGCACCTTCCTGCTCTCAAATTTAATAACCATGCCCTGAATTGATAGGCCACACAAAGTGCCACCTGGATATACTCTGTAAATCCCCTGGGCAGGCAAGTTATGAGAGGGAAGATATTTATTTTCTGCTTTTTTTTTTTCCCCACAGAAAACAAAGCTTTGATTGTCGAGTAATCACTCAGGCAAACATAAATAATTGTCTGTAAAAGAGAGAGTTTTCTTCACATGCACAAATTCCTATTTCTGTAGAAAAAAATTGCAGTGGGAGTAGGAGAGAACTGAGTTCAACAAACTTATAACAAATGTTACAGAGTTCACACTTCCAACATTTTTTAATGCATAAAACCATCTCTGAGCTCCATCTCAATGTTGTAAGGAGATTTTTAAAATCTGTGTTCCTGGAAAATATCGTTTGTCTCTTTTTTTAATAGGTAAACAAGGTGGGTAACATCAAGTGGCAATGGCAAGATTAAAAATTAGAGGAGATACTCTGATTTATGGAGATACACAACATTTATACTCCAAACAACTGCAGAATGGTAAGAGAGCACTGGGCAGTGGGGAATGAAGCTTCTGCTCCTGATCCTGCCACTGTTCCATCGTCAGTAATCTGCAATATATTTAGAAAAGCTCATTAAACATTTGGCCAAATGTGCTGTCCCAAACGTTGTTGGCTGAAGAGAGCAGACCTTGGGTCAAGTAGCTGGAAAGAAGGGAATTTTTCCTTGTTTATTTTTAGTTTCATTTCCTAGGGAAGTAAGCCATCTGTGATCTGTTTCCCTCTGGAAAGGTGTTGAAACTGCTCTGCCATTCACGATTGCAGAGCCTCAGAGATGTTAAATAACTCCAGGTTTTGTGGGAGTAGCTGCTCAGGTAAAAGGAGGCTCTGGAACAGGAAAAGGGGAAAACATGGGAATTCAGAATTCATGGGAATTTGTGCATCCTTTCAATCAGCAGTGAGGATGAAAGGGGCAGCAGGAGCTGGATTGCTCTGACGTGGTTGTCTCCCCCAAATTAGCCAGCAAACTTCTGCTTGTACCACCAGTCCCTCCAAATGCAGATTTCCTTTCTCTATCCCAGGATTAGGGTAAGGAAGAAGAGGCTTCAGTAGGATGCTTGGAAAAGTCTGTGCCCAGGCTACCCTTATTATGCAAGAGGAAATGAAACACATTAATGCCATTTATAGAGTGTTAAACTGGGAAAGGTTGAGAGCTGTGCTCAGGGTAGAAACATAAACTACAAAAATTATAAACATGAGCAGGAATTAATGGAAGCTCATTAGGGAAGACTTTGAGCCCTTCTCTGGGGAGATTTTATTTCTTGAACCCCTCTTTTGAAGTGAAGAAATCTTAAAATAAATGTGTCAGGAGACAGTAAAGCAGAAGTGAAGCTGCCATCAAATACCACCATGTGAAGAAGGCTCTGGAAAGGCTAGTACAGTTCTGTGGGTCTGTAAAGGAATGTGAGGGATATAGTGAAGGAATTTGGAGAGTCCTCACTCCATAAATCTCCTGGTTTCTCATTAATCCTGCAGAATTTGGGTACTGGGCAGAACAGCAGCACATTGTCCCTTGCCAGAGCTGTCCAGAGGAGATGATGTTTGTGCAGCTGATGTGACACTCGTGCAGCTCTCTCTGTTTAAACATTTGCGAGGAGAGGCAGAGATTTGGCCCTTGCCGAGCGCTCCTCGTTCCCGGAGCTGCCAGGAGGTGGCTCCCTGCATTTGCAGTCCCTGTTTGCTGCTTTGTTTATGGAATTACTCCGGACACGTTTTCCCTGGAAAATGTTTTCCCTGCATTTATCCTGAGGAAGTTTACGTCAGAAGAAGAAGGAAGCCCTGGGCTCAGTAAATAATCTGCTAACAGGCAAGGCAAGGATCAGTTCACTTTTGTCCAAATGTTTTCTGGCTGTGATCCAAAGGGATTTTTCCTGTGCAGGACCTAATCTTACAAGATTATTTCTATCAGGCTCAAGGATTTACATCTCTATTGGTAGGGTGCACTTATCAAATTTGATTATAGTCCAGTAAAAGTAATTCTTAATTATAAAAGAATAATTTTAGTCACGTGTTTTAAAGGATGCAGGTGGTTCATGGACAGGTACTCTGGTGAATTATTAAAATGCTTCTTCATTCTCCCCTTTCAGTGTCAGAGTGGAAGTCCTGTGTCCAGGCCATGGACTCCTTTTTGGAGGCAGTGATGTTTCCCAAATGCTGATGTGTTCTTCTTCTGAATCCAGTGTGAACAAGACACGTTCCTTCTTTGCTTCCTAAAACATGGTGAAGAATTACAGTGTGTTAAAGAAGAGTAACTATTCACTATCCTCACAATGCTGGTAAAGTTCCAGGGTTTAAATTGGTTACTAGGAATATGTAGCCTCTATTCAAGCACTAATTTAAATTAACTTGGGCTGTCTGGAGGTATTAATTGCATGTACACAGCCCCCCCTCTCTTGGTTTGTCTTCATCCTCACTCTGAGATACCAAACACCCTTGAGGACAGTGCATGGGCACAAAAAACTGTGCAAAATAAACAGTGTAACACTCCAAGTACATTATGAATCACATACGATTTCCCCCTACATTAAAAGAAAATAGTTCCATCTTCTGCTGCAGGAAAACTTGCCACACAACAGTTGTTCCTGAATCAGAAGGATCTGCTAGTTCCTAAAGAAGTTTTGGGTTTTTTTGCAGACTGTAATTCCTTGTAACAGATTTCTCTGGTGGTCACATTCTCCTCTTTGCAAAGCTTGAGTTTGTTTCTTCAGACAAATGATTTCCTTCAGTTAATTCACTTCTAGGATGACAAAACAAGAGGCAACACTCACGTTAGTACCCAAAATAATACCCTGACACAACCCCATCAATCCCCATGTTGTTACCATCAATTGTTGTATTTGGCATTATTTGATTTATAATGGTCAGTGACTGCAATTTTTTTCCCCTCTTATTTCTTCACTTTTTCCTTGACTTCTCTTGGTTAATGCTGCATGCACTGCAAAATTTAGGGTCAACCTACAGAAGCTCTTGGGGTGTTTTGCAAGGTCACATTCACATTTCTATCAATGTTAATGATCTCTTACTATTTGAACTCACAGACTTTGTAGACTTTTGCTGGTCACTA
The DNA here is from genome assembly GCA_013397375.1 of Toxostoma redivivum. Classification (NCBI taxonomy): domain Eukaryota; kingdom Metazoa; phylum Chordata; class Aves; order Passeriformes; family Mimidae; genus Toxostoma; species Toxostoma redivivum. The sequence goes on from VXBI01009432.1 coordinate 99,835, forward strand.
TCTGAAAAGTAATGAGGAATCTGTATTCTTCTGAAAGGCACTGGGTGTTGACTATTAATTGAGGGATTTTGCTTGTATTTAACCCACTATATGGAGAAAACCAATTTCTCTGCCAAGCCATGCCCTCCTGTATTTGATAGAGGTCCATTTCATATCCAGATGGGATGGCTGGAGCTCTTCTGGCCCAGCTCTCAGCTACAGGAAAAGTCAAGGAAAAGCAAAGGTGACATCAAAGCTCAGCAAGCAGTGCCCAGAACCTAACCAAGGTCCTTTCTCTGTGGTAATGACTGGCAGGAGGGGAAAATGAAACCTAAAATCCCAGAGGTCTCCAGTGGACCTTGGATACTCCGTGCTCTGTATCAGGGCTGCTGGGGCTGGGCTGCTCTTTGCCCCCTCTGGCAGCAGGAAGTGTTTCCCTTTCAGAACTGCAGGATTCCCAGGTTTGGTCTCAGAGTTTGGGTTAGGCAAAGGTATTTTGTCTCCCTGCATTCCAGACTGGTGCCATTTTGGGAAGAAAAAAAGGGGGAAAAGGAAACATTGCTGGTGGTCCCTGATGCTTGGGTCTGTTCTTGTGAGCACACACACTCAGATATGAGAATTTGGTCATAGAATTCCAGACTGGTTTGAGTTGGAAGGGACCTGAAAGCTCATCAGGTCCCATCTTGCACTATCTCAGTGTGCTCCAAGCCCTGTCAAACCTGCCTTTGAACACTTCCAGGGATGGAGCAGGCACAATTTCTATGGATATAAGGAGATAAATCTCTTATCCCATCCACACTGTGGGAGGGTGTGCAGTTCCACACGCAGGCAGCAACTCCAGAGCAAAAGTCTTTTGTCTTGGCAGACATTTGTGGGCTGTTTCCTCCCCTCCCCCTTGGAGAAGAACATCCCTTTCTCAGTGCCTACAATAGGTCTTTGCTTCCCAGGATCTCCATCTGTGTGCACATGTGGGACACATGACAGCACCTTTGTGTCGTGGGGCACAGCCTCACCCACGGGGGATTCACTTGGTGGCTGCATTAAATCCACTGGGATCGCTCACACACGGAGATATTTGCAGATTTTGGGGCACTGCCTGTGTGAACACACACAAACAGCAGAGTAAAGGAATTACACACAGCTGGAAATCAGCAGCTCCTGCAAGGGGAAGGATTGGTGTCCTCGATGTGGGAAATGTTCACACAGTGCAAACAGATGGAGTGGGGGGAATTAACACTCCTGCTTTTGGACACTTCCTGGGTGACTATTAATAGTTCCCTGGTTTGGATTAATGCACAGCATATGTCGGGTAACAGGGACTTGGAGTTATCTCTTAGATTGTGTCCTGGGCTCAGTCTTTTTTTTGAAGTCACAAAAAAGTAATTATTTTTTCAGACTCCCCCCCTTCTACTTCCTCTCCCCATTAGAACCATGTTGTGGTTGGAGACACTGGTAGTAGTGACATGTTTGGATGGGAAGGTGGATGGTGCAATCTTCCAACCATCTTCTGAATCATCGTTAGGGACAATTTTTAGTTTTTTTGAAGGAAAAGATGGGATGATATGGGGCAGGATTGACTGGGAGCCCAGTTTTGTCTGGCCAAGGGACCTGGCCATACCCTGCAGACCCATGACACCCAGCAAGGTCTTAAGCTGCACTGGGGTCGTTTAGGTTGGACATGAGGAAGAATTTCTTCATGGAAGGGGTGACTAGACATTGGAAGGGGCTGCCCAGGAGGTTTGGAGCCCCACTCCTGGAGGTGTCCACGGAAGGGCTGGAGGTGGCACTCAGTGCTCTGGGTGGGTGACAAGGTGAGGATCAGGCACAAGTTGGACTCAATGCTCCTGGAAGGCTTTTCCAACCTCAGTAATCCTGCGATTCCGGTGCTCCCAAGGGTTGGCCTGGCAGCAGTTTTGGACTGGGGGGCTGGGGAGCGATGCTGAGGAGCCTTTACCCCAAAGAACCGGCGGGGCCCCATCGGTGCCAGGAACAACCCCAGC
>VXBI01009432.1:101910-201256 GCA_013397375.1 Toxostoma redivivum
GGGCTCGGGGTGGGAACCTCAGACCGGCGGGGGCCACAACCCTGGGGATAGGGACGGGGATGGGGACAGGGATGGGGGCTGGGACGAATACAGGGATGGAGACGGGGATGGAGACACGGGCAGGGATGGGAACGGGAATGGGGACGGGGACAGGGACACGGGCAGGGTTGGGGACACTAGTAGGGATGGGGACAAGAATGGAAACATGGGCAGGGAGGGGGACTGGAATGGAGACACAGGCAGGGGTGGGGACACGGGCNCACTCCCGGCCAGCACAAAGGGCCCGGAGCGGGCGCCGAGCGCGGGGCCGCTCTCTCGGGGGAGCTGCCGCGGGGAGCGGGGGAGGGAGGGAAAAGAGGAGGAAAAGAGCCGTGGAATTCCGCTGCCGCGAACAAAGGCCGGCTCGGTGCAGCCCCTCTCGCTGCACAATGGGCGGCTCGGCGCTTTCCTGCCGGAGCCGGCCCTGCCCCGGCCGCCTCCCGGCGCTGCCCCGGGCCCGCACCTGGGAGGGGAGCGCCGACCTCCCGGCGGCTGGAAATGGAGAGAGAGCTGCCTTCCTTCCAGCGCCTTCCTTTTGTGTGTTCGCCGTGGCACCGCTCCTTGGACGCGCGGAGCGGCGTGGGGCTCGCGGTGCTGAGCATCCTTGGGTTTCTCAAAGTTTGGTTATTTTTTAGAGAGGAGTGTTTATAGAAATTTAGCAGCCAGCAGCAGGTTTCTGCCGATTTCCATTCCGAATTAGGCATGGGTTGCAGGTGGGAGCAGGTTTTGTGTTTGCATGTCTGACCAGGTAGCCTTTGGTGACCATGGTACCTCTCCTACCTGTGACCAGCAGTGGAGTGACAGTGAGAGCCATCAGTTGTGCCAGAGCTGTTCAGGAGGCTGTGGACAGTAGCAAAAGAAGTCTCATTTTCATGCCATTCAGTGAGAAGCTGTAGGTACAAATAGTTGCACTTACAGAAGCTGTGATGGAGAAAGGTCACGGACAAAGAAAGAGGAGGTCAAAGGAAAAGGCTGGGTAGGAGGTGGAGGAGTGACATCAGTCCCACCCCACTCATGATCTGGAAGCAGGTGAAAACACTGCTCTTCTCTTCAGGTTCTCTGCACGTTTTGATGTGCACCAAGCCAGGGGTTAATGTGACAGATCAAGGAATGGGGAGAGATGGATTTGCTGCCAGACCGTTTTTCCTGCTTTTTGGTTGTAGTCATAGAAATGGTCACATGAGAGACAAGCGCTGGAAGTCAGAGTGTCAGAGCTGTACAGCCCTGGCAGGAAGTTAAATAAGATGGCCTTGGGGTGGCCACTGTGGTGCTCAGCCTTCCTGCCTGGTTCATTGGGTTGTAGCACAGCTGTGCCACCTCTGTGCTCCTTTTGGACTGATCTGATTGACTCCGTGTGTTTCTCAGTGTGTTTGTGGATAAATGAGGTCTTTGAACAGGTTGGGTTCATCTGTGCCTATAGAAGGACCCAGGTGCTTTGTGGTGAGGTCAGGGCTGTTGCATCTCCAGCTTACTTTTACATTTGTAAGATTGTTGTGTTTTCTGTGGGGTTTCCCATGTTGTAGTGTCATATTCTGAGAAATCTCAAATTCCAGGTCTGTTACCACGTGAAGGCAAAAACTTCATGGCAGAAGTTCAAAAACATGGGCACAGTGTTGCACCTGGGGATGCCCAGGCTGGGCTGCTGGCACACAGCGTGCTGCTGGGAATGTTGTGTTTTAGGGGATGAGAGGTTGGAGCAAGCAGTGCACGGAAGTCCCAGAGCTGTGCTGGTGGCTGCTGGAAGCCCTCCCCAGTTCCATTGTTTCCAGAAGAATAGATCCCTCACATTTTCACACTCTGCCCTCCGGTTTGGCTGACTCGTCGAGGTAGACATAGCATTTGTCTTATTCACAGGAAGTAGCCATGCTGCTCTTGCTTTGCCTGTGTGCTTCAAATGGATGTCATTCAGATCCAAGAATAATTCCTTTAGTCCTGCTGCAAGTTTCTAAACTTGTTACAGTAGAGGTAGAAAAACAAACATGGGATGGGCTGAACTGTTTCTTGGAAAGCCCAGGGATGTGTCCCATAGCTCTGATTTACCTGCTGTGCTTTCTTCAGCCACTGTGGTGCCCCTCAAGGGCACCTGCAGAAAGCCAGTGCCATGCCCTGCCTGGTCATTGCATCCAAGTCTTTAAATGTTGGGCAGAGGCTATCAGTAATTGCCCCACCAGTTTCAAAATATCTTAAGACAATGTTACGAGGTGTCTTCATGATTGTCCTATTGAGTTTTTGCAGGATGGGTTTAAACTAGAATTTGGCCATCACAGATACTTACTAATTCTTCTTAACTCCATCAGAAGAAACTCCTGAGTTAAACTTAGTATAGTGGCTTAATAATCCTTGAGATCTTGCCTGAAATTACTAATTTTTAATTGGAAATATATTAGCAGGAAATTTTTTGTTAAACTGTAGTGGATCACATCCTTCAGCAGCATCCTGATGTTTCTGTAGAAGCATGGAGGCTGTTGCTTCCATCTCCAGTGTGGGAGTAGAGAGACTTCAGTGCCACCTGTGTCTGGTGCACATTCCCAGTTGTGTTATCCCAATACATTTTTTGGATATGGCAAAGAAATAGGATGTGGAAACCCCTCCACCAAAAGGGTCAGTTCTGTGTTCCTGGATGTCCCAGTAACTGGAGCATGTTTTATCCCAGCACTCCAGTGTTTCCTGGGGCAGAGGAAAAAGTGTGCAGGCTTTTTAGAGTTAAAAAAAAACAAAACAAAAAAGTCTCCTTTAAACCTCACCCAGCAAAAACATTACAGGGATAAGCTCATGTAGCCTTTCATGTGAGCCCCTGACTCCGTCCAGCCCCTCCCAGGTGCTTCCATGTGAACAGGAGCCCCATGAGGTGCTGCTGTCTGGGGCTTGGGGGTCTTCAGCTGCTGATCCTGCTTTCAGACATTCAGTGACTTGGAAATTCCCCATTATCCAGGGCTCTTACACCATGTGGGATTCCTGGAGTAATCACAGCTTGTCTTTATGGATTTGAATTGAGGGGAAAACACTCTGTTCACTACATTCAGAGCATCTTGTTTCTGCTGCAGCTCCCTTTACACTGATGGGGAGCTGTAAAAGGGGACTTTTTTTTTTGCATTTATGTTCACTTAGAGCCCTTTTACACTCCCTGAATGATGTGTCAGGGGGGCTGACAGCCTCCTTTGCCCAGCCCCAGGGTAAGGAGGGATGGTGTGAAACCTGCACCCACTGAAACCAATAGTGGAGCTGTCACTGACTCCCAGGAACACCAAATTGGGCCAGAAACGTGGTCACAGCAGAATATTCATCACAGTTTATTCTCTTCCCACATCCAGATGCCATTTACATTGTCAAAACACTGTCAGGGATAACTGAAAGGATTTTTGACAGGAATTTCAGAGCATCCCTTTCCCACTCTCTCCAAAAGTCCCACTGGCTGTCCCCGTTCAGCCTCTCTGGATGTCTCATGTGGGAGTCAGCAGCACTTGGGAAGCCCAAGAAAATCCCTGACTGCTTAAAGCAAGGGAGAAGGCAGGGACAAAACTTCATCTCCAGGGCTCTGCTACAGAGCTGCTTCTCTGGCCAAAGTTTCCTCCTTTGGTTGGGTGTTTTTGGCTTGAGGTGTGACACTGCTGTCCTGCAGGATCCAGTGCTGTGGTGATTTCCACAGTCAGGAGTCCTGGGAGCTCGTTGCCTCCACTGCAGCCCAGGGCTGACGTTTCAGCCTCAATATTGAAATATTATCACAAGAGCACCACAGGCAGCGTTGTGTGATGTTTTCTCTTTTAATCAATGGTGAGGAAAAAAAGGGAACATGTTGTTGCTCATCTGTGTTAATTTAAGAACCCACATGCAGCCTGCAGCGGTCAGGATCAGGCTGGGCATTTCCTCTGCTGTAAATCAAACCCATCTCACTCCAAGGGGAAGGAGTTCACTCAGAAGGAAACAAGACCTGGGGTTTAGGAGCAAGGCTGGGTGCAGGGCTGAACTGACAGGGTGGCTCCAGGCCTGAGCTCTCCCTGCATCCCTGGAGCAGTTCCCTCATCCAGCAGAGCTTCCCTGGCTGCTGACTCTCACCTGGATGGGGCTGCAGGCAGGACAGCCCAGCTGGAGCAGTGGGGACAGAGGGCCAGGTCCTCTCTCTGCAGAGGTGACACTCACAGCCAGTGCCACTGGGCTTTGGGATTGACATCGAGGCACAGTGAGTCAGGAGGATGGATGCCTCCAGCCCGTGCTGGCTGAGCAGAGGGTGATGCTTTCACTTGGAAAAGTAAATGATGTGTAAATGCAGTTTTCTCTCTCCGAGGCAGAGCAAGCAGCTTTGCTGGGGCTGTGGATCCTCGCTGTGCCAGGCTGCCTTTCTCTGGCTGTGCTGTCCCTGCAGTGACAGCCAGGCTGAGGAGCAGTTCTGTCATTAGCAGCGTGGGGAGAACCAATTTATGTTGCCCTTTCCCAGTGGAGAGGGCTGTGGAAAAAGGAGATTTCCTCACTGACCCCAGGCTGTCCCTGACCCACCTTTGCTGGGAAACAGGAGAGTTCCTAACCTTGCTTGGCATCACCAGGCAGATCTTGGGGAGTTTTTTTTTGGGAAGGAAAAAAGAAGAACTGATATTTCCAGTTTGCTGCTTAAGCTAAAAAAATGTTTTTTAAAAAAAAGAAAAAAGGAACAGTTTTTGAGTTTGACTAGGCAGGGCACATAGAAATTATTTTTGTGTGTAGTAAAGAAGCCTGGGAGTGCAAACAAATGGTTTCATTTTGTTATTTGCAGCTCGGAGTACTTTGAGAATGACCAGTTTTGTTTTGCTTTAGGAGCCAGTTCCAAGGGGAATTTTTTTCCCTCTTCTTTGTGTTTTTTTTTTTTTTCTTTTTCTGTGTGAACCACATGCACACACAATAATTAACCAGTGAAGAAGGTCAGAAAGGAAGTGACTGGGGAAGATGTACTTTAAACATAGACATTCATGAGGCTGTGGGCTGTAATTAACTGGAATGTTTGTCTGAGGTTCTCAGGTTACGTGTTGAATATTAGATTAAGTTATTAAAGAGGCAGTTTTTTATTTGTGCTTTTAATTATCAAAGCTTTAATGGCTCTTCAACTCTACCAAATTATTTTTAATTTTTTTTTAACATTTGGAGAATATTTATTTCTCTTTTCTTGATGGAGTTTGATGTAATATCACCATTGCTTTAGGTTAGAAATAATGCTCATGGTTATAATGTAACATGAACTGCTGGTCGTGAACAGTTTGCCATGGACAAACAGCCTTTGGGAATGGAGGAGGAGGAGAAGGCAGGTGTGTTCATGGAGTGATGGAATGGTTTGGGTTGGAAGGGACCTTAAAACTCATCCTGTGGTCAGGGACACCTTCCACTAGAGCAGGTATTATTTATTTTAGGGAAACTGGGAACCTCTGGGAGGAAGCAGCCCTAAAAGAGGTCAGCTAAGATATTTTCTCAATGTGGAAGTACTCATTTGGTTCTCCAAAGGTTCTGTTCCTTCTCTGGAGTGAGTGATCAGGATGAAGCACATCTGCTGAAGGGTGGAACAGCTCTAGAAAAGCCATTGTCTGATCAGGGGAGCCCAAAGGCTGGAAGGGGACACCTGACAGGTAGAAAGGAGTGGGAGAGGGCTCTTGAACCTGATCATACTGCCACAAACCCAAAGGGGTATAGATCACCCATAAATACATCTGGAGATCAGGGTACAGAAGGAGATGGTTTCTAAGTGTCAGAGGCACGATGCTTTCTGCTGGGGAGGTGATGTCCAAAAGCTCTGTGGATGCAGTGATACAGAAAGGAGTCAGCCTGAGCTGTGGGTTGGGCTGCAGGCTTGGAGTGAATAGCAGTAATTCCTGCACTCAGGAATTCTGAGGTTTAGACAGTATCCATTTACTTCTCATGGGAAGAGTTGTGATGGGTGCTTGTGAAAGCTGGAGAGGCAGGGGTGCTTCAGACTTGGAGTAATGCTGGTTTCCTGGTGAAACCCATTGGAGGTTCAGTTCTGGCTTCCTGTGGTCGTGCTTTGGGGGAATCTGCAAAATCCAGTGAGGCTGTTAATGGGGCAGCAGCATGGCTGGTCAGTGCCCTTTTGTGGCGCCACATTCCTTCCCCTGTTGGACCAGGAGATGCCTCAGGTTCCTGAGGATCTGTGGATTCAGGAGGAGCCAGGCATGGCTGTGGTTCCACAGCTGAGGACAGGTTCCTTCCTCTGGCTGTACTTTCCATCTGGAAACAATGCCTCTTGAAGATGGGGAAGGCTTTTTAGTTTTTCCTGTGTTGTGCTGGGCTCTGATTTTTCCTGCCAGGGCTCTCTCTGTGCCTCCTCAGGAGGGACACAAAACACACCAAGTGACAGCCTGGTTTAAAGCAGAGCCTGTCTGCATCCTGGGGACAAGCCTTTCCATCCTCAGCTCCATGGTGTGTTTTCCATGCCAAGCAGCCATTCTAACCCATTCCAAATTTCCCTACAAAAGCCAGCAGCATGTGTGGTTTGCTCTCACGTGTGTCTGTGTGTGCACACGTGGTGGGAGCTGGGAGATGGCTTTTCATGGATGTTCCCTGTCCCCAGCAGGACAGAAGCCACCCACCAGAAGTGAAAACATCAGCTCCTGTGGATAAAGGCAAACATGAAGGAAATGATTTCTTGCAGCCAGAATGCATAAAACTTTATTTTTTTTCCCTCCTGCAGTCTACTTTTTACAAAAGACAAAATAATGCTTCCTCAAGCTAATCTTACATCCATCCTCTGGCCTGAGGAAACATCTGCTCTCCATGGTAGCTCAGTTGTCCCAGCCAGTTCCCTCTAGAGTTCACTTCTCTTCCACTGACAGCTGTTGCCTCCAGCTGCCTTCATTCCTGCCCATCAGAAATCCCAAAGCCTGGAGCCCATCCTGATGTCCAGGTTTAGCTCAGGACAGGCTTAACCATCTCCTTGGCAGGATTTTAGCAGCTTGTGAGACTGTGTCTCACAGCCCCCCTGGTGAGATCAGGGCTCTCTTAGCCATGAGGATGCTCAAAGGTCACTGAGACAGCAGAAAAAAAATCAGCCCTGTCCTTGCAGCCTCTTCATCTGCCTCGTGGGCTGGTTAGTGTCTCCTTGGAGCTGGGAATTTGCTCTGGGAGCCAGAGCTGCCAGCAGTGCTGTGATGTGGTGAATGACACTTGGGGTGGGTTTGTCACTAATAAATTGGGTGTTGACTCCTGCAGAGGAGCATTTGTGTTGGTGAGGTCCTGTGGGCCAGGGGTACTCAGCAGCTTTTCAGCTACACAGCTTTTTTAGTGGAAAGAATCTGAATTTTGGTTTTGGAACAAAACCATTTCCACTCTGCTCAGAGGCTTGGCTGTCCCTGCTGAGAGGAGCTGCAGCTTCCAGCTGGGATACAGGATGGAGAGCTGGGGATGGCTGTGGTAGGGCTGGACCTGTGGCTCTCTGTTCAGACAGCCCCTGGCCAGCAGCATTCCCCTCTCTGCTGTGCTCTTCCTTCCCCCTCCAGGTGGCTTTACCCACCTGTTGTGTTTTCAGCCTTACCAGAGACAATGTGGCTCTTTAGCCAAAATGGAAAACCGTGGAGGGTCACAGCTTTCACCCTCCAGGCATGGAAGGGCTGCTCTGTGCTTTCCATTCCTGGTGAGAAAATTACCCAGTGGAGGAATTTCTCTCTGGCAGAGACCCAAAGCTCTGTGCCAGCATTTCCTCTGCTTGTCACCTTTACCTTTCCTGCATGGGAAGGGAAACACCTTTTTGTTCTGACCCAGTCATTTGTTTCCTGGTCCTTTGTCTGAGTGTGATTGCAAACCCCAAAAATAGGCAGAGGGATGAAAATGCAGAGTACAAGAGCAGCTGTGTGACCAGGAACTGCTGAAGGGTGAGCAGAACTCTGGAGAAGAGCTTTCCTTGGAAGAGCCTGCTGGGAACAAGTTAATTTGTGCTTGGGGTCACGTGCATTTTATTGCCACAGATGTGCACAGAAGAGTAGTTCACAAAAGGGAGGAAAAAAAATTTAATTGCTGTTAAAAATGTGTATCTGCAGCCTTGTGAGAGCTTTGTGATTCCTGGGGATTTATGATGCAGGGTCTGTTCCCAGCAGGCAGTGACACCCTCGTTGCAGTGAGCAGTGCCTGGGTTCATTCCAGCAGACAGGGAGGTGTGTCTGATCCATCCCCTGGCCCTCTCAGAGGTAACTCTGTCCCTGTGTCGTTGCAGGACCGTGGCAGCCGAGGTCAGGAAGCAAATCTCAGGCCAGTATGGAGGCTCCCCACAGCTCCTCAAGAACCTCAACATTGGAGGCAGCGTCTCTCATCACACCAGTGTAAGTCACGCCTGGAGCAGGGCTGGCTCAGGATGCTGCCCATGCTCATTTCACCATTTGGGAGGAAACTGCACTGCTGACAGGTTGTTGGTGTGAGCAGCTCTGATGACACCAAGGACAAAATTCCAAGCCAAACCCACTAATTTTGGGGATTTCTATGTTGCAAATCTGTTGGTGTGGCTGGGAGTCTGTGTTTCTGTAGAATCTTTGTAGGACAAGGAGCTTTCCTTACAAGATATTAGTTGTTCTAATCCCAAACAGCCCGGGTTGGGCATTAAATTCCATGTGTGTGTGGTTCTCTGCATGGAGAGCTCTTTGCAAGCTCCTGTCCTTGTCACTCTGGAGAGCAGGACCACAGCAACTCTTCTCACTCTTCTGAAGTATTTTAAATATTATTGTGCAAGTTGAGTGTGGCTATTCCTCAGGAATGTATATTTACTTACAAGTTTACAGCCCACTTTGAAGAGCTGCATTGTCACAATCAGCCTTTCTGAAGTCAGGCTTTCTTGCATGGCCTACCAGTAACCTTCCAGATTTATTGTGGTAAACATTTCAAGAGTGCAGCAAACGTTTTCAGGCTGGAAATGTTTGCTTTGGGGTCTCACTTCAGGTCACAGCAGTTCCTTTTGCTGCAGTCAACTTGGAAAACCAATATTAGAGCATCTTGTTTTCTTCAGAGAGGGGTGGTTAGGTCAGGCAGGGCTGGAAATGTGCCCTGAATTTGATAGTCTGTGCAAGTGTTGTGAGTTTACAAGAGTTCTTCTCTTTGGAGTGGTGTCCTGTAGTGTTCCCTCAGTTCCTGGGGTTGTGGGAATGAGTTACTGGGAATTCCCTGTGCCTCATGTCCAATGTAACCTGTTAAAGCTTCCTCCTGTGGAGCACAAACGTGTCCTCAGAGCTGAGTGCCACCTCAGAAGGGATCTCCAGGCTGAGCTCCAGCTCAGAGCAGTGACTTCTCTGAGGCACAAACTTCATTTCTGAGGAGATCTGGCTGCGCCAGAGGCACTGGGGATGGAGGAGGGCTGGAATTCCTTGGAATTCCTGTCATTTCCCAGGAGCACAGGGAAATGATCTGATCTGTCAGCGCAGCATGGTGGGGACTGAGCAGGGAGGAGGGCTAATGAGAGAAGGGTTAATGAGAGCTGCCCAGGCTAATGCCTTATCTCAGTGGCTCTGCTGGGCTGTGCAGTGATAATGCAAAGCCCTGACTTGGCAGTTCTGGATGGTCTTTTGCATAATCCAGCATTAGAATAGGGAGGGTCCCCTGCTATTAGCTGGTGTGTGGAGCGCTCAGGGTCACTGACTGCACTCCCATTGCACATCCACAGGAATTGCTGTGCTTCCCTTGTCTCAGCTGCGGGCTCATCTTAGCAGGACTTGGCTGAATTGCCTTTCTGCTCTCATGAAGTGAGATGTCTTCTGTGAACCTTCCGGGCTGCTCCTCACCCAGCCATGTTTTTGATCAGTTTTTGCTTGTATCACCTCTTTTCACTCTGAATTGTCTCTTCCCCTTTTTCCTCCTGTTCCTAAGGTTTTTCCATTCTGCCACCAACCAAGTGTTCGTGCTCAAAGCTTCCATCCTGCTGATCTTCACATATAATTTTTGATACAGGATCAGACTTGTTGGTCATGGTATTATCAGTAGCTCTCATTACCCTGTTGCCCTGATGTTTGCCAGTAAATATATGCAAGAATCTATAAAAATGCTGGAAAAGGTCATGCAGGCTGGAAGCAGGCTCTGAGCTTTTCCTATCAAACTGCATTGTGATGGCTGCTGTGATAAGCTCCCAGTTTGTCACATTAAATTGGGTGCTGAGCAGAGATGCTCTGCAGAAGCCTGATTAACACAGGGTGATGGTTTGTAGGAGATAGTCTGTAGGAAAAGTCTATTTAGTTAAGTCATGAGTCTGTATCCTGAGGCTGCATAACACGACAGAGGTTCGCTTGTCTGAATTTTGGGTTAATTTCTCTCCCCGAGGCATCCGTCAGGATCTGCTGTGCCTGCCTGGCCTGGTTTGATAATCAGCATTATGCAGAGGGAAAGCATTGCTGTGTGAAGCTGTATTTGCTCTGGAAAAGTTCAGTTCTGTGCAGTCACACAGGTTTAAAAGCCTAAAGTAGGGCATGTAGAGTGGGAGTGAAGAGGAGATTCCTGCTAAAATGGGATTGAGTTTCAGTATCCCAACAGTGGCAGCTGGTTGGGATTTGGGGGCTCCAGCCTGCCAGAGTCCAAGAATTGTTTGTGCTCTCAGGCACAGGGTGGGATTGTTTGGGTTGTCCTGTGCAGGGCCAGGAGCTGGATTGGATGGTCCCTTGTAGGTCCTTTGCAGCTCAGGATATTCCATGATTCTGTCACTCCAATTTGTGCAGATTTGGTCTCTCATGCCCATCTTGCTCGCCCTGGTGAGAATTCTGGTCCAGAAAAGCTCAGCACTGATTCTCTGACGGTTGCCAACAGCATCTGCTTGTGATAGTTGGTCTGAGAGTCTTATCAGTCCGACAGAGGTATTTTTATGAAGAATTGGAGCTTTTGTGAATGAGGAGCCTTCAGCACTGTGCTTGCTTGGCCCTTTTGTTTCTTGTCAGCTGAAGCCATGCAGGGATGTTCCCCACTCCACTTGCCCGTGGTTGAACCTGGGATAAATACAAAAACGTGTCAGCTGAATTTTAGCAAGTCTCTTCCCTTTTGCCTCACAAGCAGCAGACTAAATGCTGCCAGAACTGTTTCTAATTTGGTATCTGGTGGAGCTGGGGAGAAGACACTGCTTTCAAATGAGTTTATTATTGTCAGCCTCCACCCTTCTGCCACTTTAGGAGCAGCTGATTTTAATTGCACATTCCTCAAAGCCCAGACACAGGTCCAAGGCCCTCAGAGGCTTTTCCTGTGTAACCCAATGTGCCAGGCTGGGACTCCTGGCAGTGTGCAGTCCCTGCAGCTCTGAGCTTTTTATTTTTGCAACCCACAACAGAAGGCACTGACAGTTTGTTATTGGGAAATAGGAGCTGTGAGCTCTGAGAGTTCCAAGAAGGAGGGTTTATTTTTTGGGAGTTATTTTTGCAGCTCTCTCCAAGCCCACTGGTGAATGGAGTGTGCATTTGCACCTTGCTGGGTGTGCTCTGGGTTGGAATCCATGGCTCACCTTGGGTGCCTCCAGAGCTTCAGCATTCCCTGCTGGGAGCTTCTGCTTCTCACTACCAACCCCGGTGGGTGAAAGCAGAGCCTGCACTTCCTCTGGGAGAATTCCCCAGCATCTTGCAGGATGGGGAATTTGCTCTGTTTGTTTGATGAGCCAGCCTGTTTACTATGGGCCATTATAATCCCTTCTGACTAACCACTTTCTTCTCTTCCCAAGTTTGTTTTTTCTGTGGAGCAGCTCCTTGTGCTCAGTCAACTCTGTCTGCTGAAAGTAGATAAAGACTTATAAAATCTTGGACTCTTTTTTTTTTTCAGTTTCGAGTCCCAAGGATAAAAATGGAAATGTTTTTTGGTTGTTGTACAAAACTTGATTTTCTTTTTTCCCCAAGAAAAAGTTCTCTTAATTTTTACAAATCTTTTCAAGTCTATTTCTTTACATCTTTAGAGGTATATTTTAATGGCTGGACATAGCACTTAGTGCAGTAGTCTGGTTGACAAGATGGTGTTCAAAGCTTGGGCATGAATGATTTTGGAGGACTTTGCCAACCTTAATGATTCTGTGATTTAATTAGAAGAGCAGCTTTTTACTAGACTTGCAAATCAGCAGATTGAATATACATTTGGTTGTTTTATAGAAAAATCACAGTTTTTACCAAGAGATTGGGGATAATATTTCCTGCCTGTTGATCTATGTTACAGCAGAGATGATTGTTAGTGTGTAAAGGAACACTGTTATAAGAGATACTAATTAGTCTGGGAATAAAGGGGTCTGGATTCTTGGATGTGATGTGGTCTGACCACGTCTGCTCTCTGCACTTCATTTTCTCCTGTAAAATGAAGGTGCTGACATTTACATATCTTTGTAAAGCACTGCTGGCTTTATGAGCATTATCTGGGCTAATTGAGGCTTTGTCTTGGATTTATTGGATGTCAGACTTTGGCCATGTACTCAAAGATAGCATCTAATTATTCAATAAGAGAATATAGATTCCTTTGTCTATTTCCATTGTTTATTTTAATGTAATTTGAGAGAAGAAGAAAAGGTGATTTGTGCAAATGAATGGGAAGCAGAGCAAAGGAAAACATGAGTGTCCTGTGTGGCACTGAAAAGGGCGTTCTGGAGTGTTCAGAGCCAAGTCATTTTATCAGCAAAAACTGACAAGGAGAGTGAGCCAAGTCTTTCTGCTGTCTCAGGGCTGATGAAGGCTGGATGGTGCCTCCCATTATTTGTATTTCCTGGAGGTTTTGGGAGGATGGGAGAGGCATCCACATCCTCTGCCCTGCCTGCTCCCCTTGGAGACTGCTCCCATTTAACTCTGCTGTGGTGCAGGCACTTTCTGTAGGACATTAAACTGCTCCCATCTATTGCTAAAGGCAGCAGCGAGCCCTGTGGCAAAGGTCAGGAGTGTTTTACCTGTTCAGGTCGGTCTGGTGTCCACTGGAAGTTGCTGAGTCTCTGCAATAACTTAAACAGTTCAGGTGTTAGCAGAGAGAAATACTCTTAACTAAATATTATACCAAGTAATTGTTAACAAATGCTCTTAACTAAATTATATATTTATATATATAAATATATATATACCAAGTTACTGTTAATAAACAGGCTGGGAGAGCTGGGGATGCTCAGCTGGAGAGGAGAAGGATCCAGGGAGAGCTCAGAGCTCCTTGCAGTGCCCCATGGGGCTCCAGGAGAGCTGGAGAGGGGCTGGGGACAAGGCATGGAGGGATAGGACACAGGGAATGGATCCCACTGCCAGAGGACAGATGTTAGGAGAATTTCCTTGCTCACAGGGTGATGAGCCCTGGCACAGCTGCCCTGAGGCTGCCCCTGGATCCCTGGGAGTGTTCCTGGTTAATCCATCCATGCAGGGGATAAACTGTCCCCTGGGAATTGAGAGGTGCCTGTGCCAAGTGTTTCCCACTCAGGAGAGCATGTCTGTGGTTGGCAGGGCTTGTGGCCACCAGGGCTCAGGGCCACCAAGGTCTGCCTCTGTAAGCCCCAAGGGTCTGGAGGGGTCAGTCTCTACTGACCTGATGTAACATTTCTGCCAAAAGTGGGAAATCTGGGACTTTTCTGCAGTCTCTGGTCAAACTGTTTTGCTTTTTCATTTCTCTGTCACTCTCAGTTTCTGCTTTAAGTTTTGTCACAATTTGTCAGAGGGCATGTCTTCCAGATGAGTCTCAGCGCTTGCATTTTCTCTTTGTATTCTCCAAATTCTCTTGGTGAAATTACACAATTCTTAGTCATCAAAGATTTTGTCTTCTTACCCTGTCCTTGGAGGCATAACTCATGTCTTTCTAGGGTTGGTAAGAAATTGCTTTAGTATTCCCAGATAACTAATTAATCTCTGATTAATATTAATATTTCTATACCCAAATGCCTTCCTACATTAGCAACCAGTTATCACAGCAAATAACCTGGCAGTGTTTGTGCAAACATCTCACTGGTTTGGGGACTGGCTGTTACTTGTCACATGTAGGATCCTTCTTTAGGTAGGTGGATTTGTAATTATTTCACAGAATCCCAGACTGGTTTGGGTTGGAAGGACCTTGAAGCTCATCCTGTTCCACCCTGTACCATGGGCAGGGACTCCTTCCACTGTCCCAGGCTGCTCCAAGCCCTGTCCAGCCTGGCCTGGGGCACTCCAGGGATGGGGAATCCACTTCCTTTCATTAGAGGATCTTTTTCTAATAGAACTTGACACACACTGCAGATCTCACAGAATCCAGATCTTAAAACTGAATGTTTTCAAACTTTAAACATGGAGGTTTCAGACACAGAGAATGCTTACAACCATTTTTGGGGCACGTTTGCAATTTGGAAATGAAGGGCTTCCATCAGCTGCTCTCTGTGTAATGACATCTCAGAGGGCATCATGCAAAAGAAGGAATGAGAGGTAGAGCAGGAGATGGGGAGCTGCATTCCAGAGGCAGTGGGGAGGTAATGATTGCACTTATGGCTGGGGAGGTGTCATCCCTGCTGAGGTTTGGGAGCTGCCTGTGGTTGATGGCAAGCAGAGATTGCCCAGGAATCTCCTTAGTTCATTTGAATATTTCCATGTATTATAAATGTAGCCAAAAAATGAAATGCAGGAGTTCTCTGGGCTCACCAGGCATCAGGAGTATGGGTTTTCTGAAATGCAGGGATGGCAGCAGACAAATATGTGAGTCTTTGAATTTGGATCCATTTGGATTATTTTTGGAGTGCTTAGTTGAAAGAAAATGTCATTTTTGCAGGTAAAACATGTTTTTTCATTACTTGAGTGTTGTCAGTGGTTAATATTACACTGCTCATGTTTCAAAACCTCTTAGAGTGACTTGCCTGTAGTTCACACTTAAAAATAAACCTGATGCCTCAGTTTAGCAAGCTGATTTCTTTGAACTGTTACCTTCTTTAACCTGCCTGCAAATTGTAATTTTTTTTTTAGCATGTCACATTCTCAGATTTATTCTGAGTCCTTCCAGTACATCAGATTTGACTCCTGTTCCCTGAGATCCCAGTATCCCTTTAAGGTGGCAGGAGTTTGCCACAGCAAGCACAGGCCATCTGCATTCCTGGCTGCTCAGCAAGGGAAGTGCCTGTTTGCCCTGGAGACCCAGAGATAGCTGAGAGAAGGCTGGGGCTCAGCTTTGAAATGTTAATCTGCTGCTTCTGTCCTTCCAAGATTTTGCCCAGGGAAGGCAGTGGGTGGGAAGTTGGTATTAATTTAGAATTTGGAGCTTTGGCACAATCTGTTGCAGTTTTAGCACGTTATAAATCGCTTAATATTTAAGGAGGTATTGAAATTAAGATGGAACTTTGTCCTGATTTCAAAATTGGCAAGAAATATTACCCTGATTTTGAAGAAGTGCTTTAGCTGCCAAGTAAAAATAGCAGTCAGGATCCTCCCTGTGATGAGGAGCTCTCTGCAAGGTTAATTTTTCAAGGTCCCTTATCGGATCCTCACAGGGAGTTTTACTCCCACAACCTTCCACACTTTGCCATTGTCATTTTTACAGAGCCCTCAATTGTACTGTGATCCTCACAGGGGCTCTGCCCTTGGGAATGATGCATTTTATTTGAGCTAAAAGGGAAATTTGGCTTGGATTGGGCCAGAGCAGCTTGGGTTGAAGTCCTTGTTGTGCCAGATGCATCCTGCCAAGCTGTCATGTCATAACCTCTCAGTGCTCTTGGGGCTCCCTGGGAGGTTGGATGGGAGGGCAGAGGTGAGGGAGGGAGAAGGAAATGGGAGGGAATGTTGTTTTCCATGGCTGTGCTGTCATACATGAGCTGGGCAAGTCTGCAGAGTCACGGCAGGGATTTGAGTGTGTCACTTCCAGTGTGTCCCATGAGACTCCTCGTGGTGCAAATGTCCCCCGTGCTCAGCTGTGTGTTTAGGATGGGCTGAAATCCTCCAGGCAGACCTGGGGATGCCTGTGGACATCAGGCACTGTGCTCCAGTCAGTCCCTGCGAGATGGAGACAATAATTGTCCCTTTTTCTGCCCTAGTTGTTACTGAGCTGCTGTGCAGAGCCCAGGAGAGCAGATCCTGAGTCTTCAGGTACCTGCACAGGTGTAGATCTTGTACAGGCCTGACCTCTGCATTGTATTTTTTTGTTTCCTTGTGTGAGCTTTGCAGCATGGTGCCCTGGGTGTAGCTTTCCCTGCACATTATCCCTTTGTTCCCTTTGTTATCCCTTTGGGATGCTTGGCTAAAGGGAAGGAAGGTTTGTGTTACCCTCCATGGAGTGATGCCACATCCCCTCACTGAGGCTCCTGCAGATTTGTGCAGGTGCTTTTGGAAGTGATGATGAGGATCCAGGTAGGTGCTCAAAAGGAGGAAATAAATAGGAGAGAGACATGTGCAGTAAAACTCCACAAAAATACAATGTTTGCTGTCTGCAGAAGGGAAAAGTCGATAGGGAACACAGTTTTATTTTTCAGCTTTTAAGGGGATATAACAGTGAAGAATAACACAACCTTAAAAAAGAAAGCTTGAGTGTCCCTATTGCAGGAGAGCTGTAAACCTTTGAAATAGGGGTTTGTCCTGCAAGTGCTGGGAGCCAGAACTGCAGCAACACAGGTGCACCTCTGCAAACTGCCTGCTAAATGGGTTAGAGAAGCCAAATCAAGCAGGCTGCTGTCTGAGTTAAGTGATTGGACATGTCTGTGGGCAGGTTAAGGACATGCAGAATTGTTATTTCCAAGTGAGGGGTTTGATGGGGGTAGCTGTAAGTCTCAGAGAGGGAGTCCTGTTTGATTTCTGTTGTACTTTGAGTTTATCAGTGCTGTGATAAACACAGTGTTTATGCTGGCAGGGAGCAGGTTATGCACCTCTTACTCATCCTGAGCTGCCCTTTCTCCCCTCATTGTCCTCCTGTGGATTTTAATAGCACCAGCACAGTGCTTGCCATGAGTGAGGTGGCAGTGCCTGACCCTGGGATAAAGACTAAGTGAAAACCATGTTAGGGAATTGTCCAGAATATCATCTGTAATTAGAGCTTGCACAAAATCAAAGAGTATTTTTAAAAAAAGTAGCAATTCTGGGAGCAGCTTTCCTTTGCATATTTTTAGCATGTATTTGCTATTGATTTACATTATTCTATGGTCCTGGTGGGGAAGATGCTCAGGGCTCTTGCAGACTTTGATTTCTGGAGGGTCTTAATAAACTCAACAGAAATGGACCCCCTGGCAAGGATTTCTTGCAGTAACAATCCAATATTCCCCATTAGGTTTATTAGGGGAGACCACATTCAGTACTTAAAGGGGGCTTAGAAAAATCAAGGAGAGTGACTTTTTGCAGAGGCAGACAGTGATAGGGAGAATGTTTCAAACTAAAAGAGGAGAAATTCAGATTAGATATTAAGAAATTCCTCCCTGTGAGGGTGGGCAGGCTCTGGAATAGAATTCCCAGAGAAGCTGTGGCCGCCCCTGGATCCCTGGCAGTGTCCAAGGCCAGGCTGGACATTGGGTTTGGAGCACCCTGGGACAGTGGGAGGTGTCAGGGCTGAACCAGGATGAGCTTTAAGGTCCTTCCCTACAAAACCACAATGGATTCTGTGATTAGCCAGTTGGAAGGTGGTCTGCATGTTTACAAATACCTGACTGGAATGTCCTTCTGCCTTTGGAAGACCAATGAAGAAGAACTGGCTGTGTTTTGTGAAGGAGACACCAACTGTGGCATCCCTGGAGCTGCCAGAGGGAATGGAGAATGCACTGAAGATGGCTGTGTCTGCATCCTGCCAGCAGCAAGGCTGTGGGAGAGCACAGCTTTGTCCTCCTCAGCTGTCCCCCTTCCTGCTGCAGCAGATTTCCAACCTTTCCACGTGCAGCTGGCAGGACTGGCAGTTCTGTGATAGTTGACATCAGCTGTCCCACGGTGTCACACTGCTGCAGGCCAGGGGAATCAGCCTCTGTTTTTTTTTTTCCTGGTGCCACAGGAGGTCAGCTGGGCTGGAGGTGAGATGGCAGAGCAGGTTCTGCTGCTCCAGCAGCAGTGAGGTTGGTTGGGATGATGGGCTTGGGTAACCTGGTCTTTATCTGAGCTTCTCCTGCTCCTCTGCTGTGCACGTTTCACCTGATGGGTTTGTGTGGCAATTTCGGGTGAGTGATGCCTTGCCCAAGTAACACTGGAGTAGCCCTTTTTAAGGTATTTTCTGTGTCCTTGTCCCCATCCACACCTTTGGAGCATAAAGCAGGACAGTGGAGAAATTAAACCATTGACAGCAAGAGCCTTGAGAGGAGCTCTTATGGTTCTGTTCACACATGGGGACATCTTTTAGGTTCATCCTCCTTTTGGTGCATTTATTCATCCTTCTTTCCTCCTCATCTTTCATCACTTCTTCCCCCACAAATATCTGAAGCCTAAAATAATGTTCTTGCCTTTTATCTGCCAATAGTCTGACACCAAGTAGTTGCTCTCCATACCCATGAATTTATGTTTGGCCTGTTTACTCAGGTGCTAGACAGTATTTCTGGCTGCACAGATGGTGAGTCTAACACAGGCCTCTGGGTTTGACTGTGATGTTTGTTTACATCTTCATGGTACAATAGTTACTGGAAGAGACAAACTGGAAAATTGTGAAGTGCAACCTTGGGCTTAATCCTGAAATGTGTGAAGGGCTTGGAGAGCCCTGAGCACTGCTTGCCTTTCTGGATTGGGTGATTTTTAACTGGCATGGCCACTTCATTCATCTCCTGTCCAGCACATCACAATGCTCCTGTTGGGCAAGGGCAATTGGAGATGTGAAATTCCAGGGCTGTGTTTTGGGCTGTGACAGTCTCACACCCTCGGTCCTGCATATCCCCGTGAGCTCTGCATTAATACAGAGATTTTTCCTTATCTGTTGTGTAATTCTGTTTATCAGGATGAGTGGAGAGATTGGAAGGGATGAGGGATAGGTTCCTGTGTGTTAGAGAATCACAAGTAAGTAAATGAGTTTGTGCAGATTAAAACACAACACTTGGACAGGCAGCTCACTTTTGGAAGATCCTTCAACTTTGGAGTTTCTAGATGAGAAAGAGGAATAAAAGTAAGTCTTAAAATGTTAAAGCTTAAAAATAGGGTCAGCTAAGCAGCTTTAAGTCATCCCATGAGGTTTCCTTACCCCTCTGGGGGTGCTGTCAATGCTCAGCAAGGAGCAGCATCCCTGCATGGATGGGGCCATGGGAGGATGTGAGGGGCTCTTTTCCCAGCACCTCTGGACATCTCCTGCTTCTGGAGCTTTTGCCCAGTGATTTTGTTAATTTTATCTTCATTTACAAGGGGTCTCCTTTGCTGGGTGGTTCCTCTTCTTTGGTTCTGAGCTTTGTCAGTGGAAGGGGTGATGTGACACAGCAGTGCTGGAATTTTGCAGCACTTGGAAACAAACAGGCACTTAGAGCAATTCCTTCAGGAAAAGCTGTCACCCCTCAGTGACATTTGTCAGGGATCTCGTGC
The DNA here is from genome assembly GCA_013397375.1 of Toxostoma redivivum. NCBI lineage: Eukaryota > Metazoa > Chordata > Aves > Passeriformes > Mimidae > Toxostoma > Toxostoma redivivum. Next base: position 121,290 of record VXBI01009432.1, read on the forward strand.
CAAATGGAGCTGGCCTGGCTGTTTGTCCAGAGCAGGGTAGGGTGGTGACATCTCAGCTGGGGTGTGACAGGTTCTGCTCATGGTGAGCATTGCAGCAGTGAAAACACTGAAAAGTGTCTGGTTTGTGTTCTAAAAGTTCTCCAAAATCACTTTGAGTCCATTTCAAGGGTTCAGATTGGAAGGGGGAAGAGGTTGTGGGGTTTAAAGAGATGATGATCATCTTGTGAAAGGTGTGCCTGCCCATGGCAGAGGTTTGTCTTTAAGGTCCCTTCCAACTCTTCTATGATTGTTTTGATATTTCTTTACATAGGAATTAATTTATTTTACCTAAATTACAGAATCAAATACTACATTTTAGCCATCACATATTTTTTTGGTGAACCAGATTCTTATCTGGCAAAAAGTCATCTGGTCCAACTCCCCTGACTTCCTCGGAGTCACGCTGGTTTCCCACTGAAGGATTTGCCTGCTAAGAAAATTGCAGTATTCATTGAGCTTGGTTGTGGTAGGGAGATTCTTTCAGCACCCTCTGTGTTAGCCAAGTCTTTTTCCTTGAATAAAAACTTGATTCATTTCAGAACATGTTGGTGATAGTTTGAAAATTAGAATTTGGGGTTTGTATAGCAATATTTTTGGGAAGCACATTTAAAAAGAACTGAGTGTTCTTTTTAAAGTCATCTCCAACTCAAGCTACAGGATAGTTCCTTGTCCCACAGAAATCATCTGGATGTCAGGAAAGGGGAAGTTAGGAGAGAAAACTGCTGAATTTGGATGTGTGTTTTGTGACACTTGTTAGAACACTCAGCCTCACTGGCATGTGCCAGGGAATTCTAGGAAATCTGTCAGTTGCTGTAGAGACAACTTCCTCAAAACTTGTTTTTAGTGTTTAATTTTCTTAATGTCTATGTTTATGTATAGCCTCATAGCATAATGAACTCATATCAGAATATTTATATGTATTTATATAATGGAATATGTAAAAATACAAGTTATGCAATAAGAGTACGTATCTAGTTTATGCAAATTTTCTTCTAATGTATCTAAAAAAAGCTCAGGATGGTGAGATCAGCACTGCCAGTGAAATCTGCTGTTTTCCTGCACATTTTCAGTCATTCCTTGTGCTTCAGGTAAAAGCTTTGTGCCCCAGTAAAGATTTTTTATTGAGGGCAGTGTCCCTTCCTGGCATGGGCAGAGTCATTGTGGCACCAAAGGCTCTAATATCAGGGAGAAGAGGTGGTTAAACTTGTACCTATGGTAGGTGAACATTGTGTTTTGTGTTCCCCAGAGAGGTGGTTTAATTCAAAATAATGTTAGTCCTCAGAGCCCTGTGGCTCCCTGAGTTCCTGGTAAATCAGGACTTGCTCTGGGTTCTGGCTGTGCCTAAGGGAGGAAGGGTTCCTGCATCTTGGATCAGGATCAAGGTTCCCTTTGTGATCAGAGCCTGGTAAAAACAAATCCAGGCTCAGATACGTGGGAAATCAAGTACTAAGTTTCCTTTTGTTGTATTTCTTGAAAACAGATGTAACCTTTTCTGGCTCTAGTTGTATTTTTTAGGTGATGGTGTACACACCAGAGAAACATGCAGAGGAACATCAGATAAAAGCTGACATGAGAAACAGCTCTGTGATGTGTGTTAGCTGAGGTTAACACCACTGGGGTTAATCACCTGATGCTGCATCAAATCCCTCAACGAGGCAGAAGAACTGGATTTAAAAAAGAGCAGAAAGCGCGCGTGTGATTTTTCCTTATCCGCTCCCCTCGGTGTAAGGCCCTGTGCTGCTCTGTGTGTTGCCAGGTGCCTCTCACAGAAGCTGTGGAGCCCGTGGACCTGGAGGAATATCTCAGCACCCACCCTCTGGCTCTGGAGTCGGGGCCCCTGCGGGACCTGCTGGAGTTTCCCTCCGATGACATCGAGGTGGTTTACACGCCCCGCGAGTGCCGCACGCTCGTGTCGGCCGTGCCCGAGGAGAGGTAGGGCAGCAGGACACTGCTGATGCCCCAGGGAGTTAAATATGTCTTCAGGGAATCACCACCATCTCTGTGACCTCTGGTTTTTATTCTTTTCACAGCGAGATGGATCCCCACGTGAGGGACTGTGTCAGGAGTTACACGGAGGACTGGGCGATCGTGAACAGAAAGTGAGTTCCCCTGTGATGTTTGGCACATATTGAAAGTTTGGCCAAGGAGGCTCAAAAATATCAGCCTGGCTGCTGATTCCATGTGCTCTGGCTCTTAGTTGCCCAGTTCAGCTGAACTGATGCTTTGTGTTTGGAAAAGCTTAACTTGGACATCAAAACCCCCTGAGGCATTTTGGAAAATCTAGGCCATTTCAGTCCACAGTTGCTCTTTACCATGGTAGAGCAATTTGGGAATGTGGACAAGTAAAATTACTTTCAGCATTTGTTTCCTTCTTTGTTCCATCTGGTTTTAGTTCTTTCTAGCTGCATTAATTTTGCAGTGATATACAATTTATGTGCAGTCACAACCATCTGATAGACAAGGTGTCCTCTGCAGCTTCCATTGCTTCCCAGAGAGACCTGGGGAAAGTACATCAGTCAAACAAATAATTATTAATATTTGAGCCATCACAACATTTACCTAATGAGTTAACAGTTCAGAGGATGGGCATGCATTGATTAGTCCATGCAAATTAGCAGGAAGGGTTCTGAGAGGCTTTAGCTGGAGCACAGACTCTCAGATGATTGGAAGTCTGATGACTTCAAGAGCTGCTGTCAAGGAGTAAGTGATCCATGTGATGTGCATCACCTACAAATGACTCAGTGCAGCTCCAGCTCTGCCCTTGTGGCAGTTACTACAATTCACTGGTTTAATGTTGTCCTGAGAGCCACTTCAGGGCATGCTCAGGATATGCTTGGCACTGCTAACATGACCTAATAAAAAAAGTGTTTTATAATCTCATACATACATACAAAAAAAAAAAAATATAAACCACACAAAAAGGGACCCAAGAGGGAAGAAGATGTTTTATTAACTCCCAGCCTTGGCAGCAGAGTCTTGGGTACACCACAGAGCTGGACAGTGTGTCCCACCAGCCACCCACTCTTGGTTTCTCAATGACTTTCATTGGTACCTGGGGTTCCTGGCTGTGATTCCTGCTCTGAGGAGGTTTATTTGGTGAGATTTTGTCCTCTGAGAGTCATAACACTTTCTGCTGGGATAAAATCATGGCAATGCACTGGGTAGAAATTGAAGAGTTACTGCTGGAGCAGGGGAAGAACCCAAAAGCTCAGCTGGGAAGGACTGAATTGTCTTTCAAGTAAGGATGCCAACAATTTCCTCTTAATCCATCCCATTGGATGGTTCCACATCCTCTGGCTAGCTCCAGGGGCACAAACCCCAGCTCTTGGAAGAACTGCTTAATTGACTTGTGACATTCCATCCTTTTCTTCTCACCCCAGGGGAAATGATCTTTATGTCCATCTCTGTCTCATGTTTTTGTAACCAAAATGGTGTGAATTAGAGATAATTTGCACTTGTTGGTGGAGCTGTGATGGAAATGCAGACGTCTGTGTGAGGATTATACAGATCCTTTTGTTCAGCTCTCAGGAATTACAGCTTAGCAAGGAAAATGCATTCCCCTTTTTTTCTCTTGCCTTCCTTTATTCACTGCTAGCATATCCATGATTTTCCCATGTCAGGTGCATCCCTCTGTGGTAACTTTAGTACCAGGGCATGGTAAGAACAATTAATTCCAGATGTGATCCCAGGAACTGACTTGGAGTGAGTATTGCAGGGAGACTGTGGCTCTACCCATGTGTATGTGTATAAATAGAGATGTGGTGCCATTTGGCACCCAAAAATTTGTTAGTCAAAGAGACCTGCTCCTGTCAGCACAGCAGCAGACTGTTCTCTTGTAGGAGCTCTTACACTCTGGAAAGCTCTGAGGGATCCACTTTCCTCACAAAAATGCTATGTGGAGACACTTGTTTCAGTCAGGGTTGGAAAGTTGCTCTGCAGAGGTGCTCAGGATTTTCCTGAGTTGCTGTTTTGGTTTTCCAGTTAATCATTTTATCTGCTCCAAGTCAGTTCCTGCCCCAGCAGAACCACTGGCCTTCAGCCCTTGTGTTCCCAGCCTGTTTTTAGCTTGGCATCACAATGGCACATTTTACAACGACTTTAATTGGCCCTTGATAATCCTCCTTTTGACATCACCCAGAGTGGCTTTATAGATGAACAGAGTCACATTGTAGTGAGGAATAGTGGCTGTTGGATGATGCCCCAGCTCCAGTGGAGCTGACTGGAAATTGTGTTTGCAGAGAGCAGCTCCTGCCTCGGGAGCACCCACGCTGACAATGCTGGGTTTGTTCTGGGGTGCTGCTTCTGGGGTCGGGGTCAAAAGGGCTGCTGAGAACGTGTTTGAAATCCTCTGTTTGCAGATACCACAAGCTGGGAACTGGGTTCAATCCCAACACCTTGGACAAGCAGAAGGAGAGGCAGAAAGGGCTCCCCAAACAGGTCTTCGAGTCTGACGAGGCTCCAGATGGCAACAGCTACCAGGATGAACAAGTAAAGTGCCTTTAAAACCTCGCTGCATAAAACCTAATTTATAGTCCTGCTTTAAAAGTGCAGTCCTTTTGCCATTATAAGTTGCTGTTAATTTGTTGGCTCTCAGGATGACCTCAAGCGCCGCTCAATGTCGATCGACGACACTCCCCGGGGCAGCTGGGCCTGCAGCATCTTCGACCTCAAGAACTCCCTGCCTGATGCCCTGCTCCCAAACCTGCTGGACAGAACCCCAAACGAGGAGATTGACCACCACAACGAGGACCAGAGGAAGTCCAGCAGGCATAAGGAGCTTTTTGCACTACACCCAGCACCAGATGAGGTATTTTTACATGCATGTGGGTGAGACTAAAAAATGTGAAGGGTATAGACAATGTGAAAGCTGTCAGTCTGCCATGGATTTAAAGGGTTTAAGATCACCTCTGCTTAACATGCATAAGAACTGCAGCTATTTTGTGTTTTTCAGCATATTGTCTTGCCCATAGATATTAGTTTCTGAAGATTGGGTTTCCCTTCTGGTTATGCAATCCCCAGTAATGTAGAAACATTAAAGGGATTTAATTTAGCATATTTATAGCTGCTGATGAATGCACCATGCTGGGAAGCCTCAGATTAAATTGGTGCTGTGTCTTAGAAGAAAAAAGTAATAGATGTGTTTGCCTCCTGATTCTGCTGGTGGTTTGTACAGGGTTGTGTCTAATTCTAGGAGGAGCCCATAGAGAGACTCAGTGTCCCTGAAGTACCCAAAGAACACTTTGGCCAAAGACTCCTGGTGAAGTGTTTGTCTCTGAAGTAAGTACCACTCCAACAGATTTCTGCACTGCAGAAATTCAGAATTTAAATCTGCTGCTGTATGCATGTGCATCTGGAATAACTCCACTGCCTTGGAAGGGATATTGCATTATTTGGTCCTAAGCTTTGAAGTTCATTTTGTAAAGGGTGAGTTACACAGTTGTATCTTCAAGACTTCCTGCAGATTGATGAGACAGGAAATATCCACCTCCCTTGGCTTTTCTCCCAGTTGCTTTCCAGCTCTACCTGTTCCATGTCACTGGCACGTGACATGAGGCTTCACCACACTTCTCCAGGGCTCTCAAGTTGGCCACTCACTGGTGTTCCCCTCCCTAATGAGAAAATTTGAGATTAAATTTAAAGATGAAAAATGCTCAAGCCTTAAAAACATAAAGACAACCAAAGATTTGCCAAAGTTTAGGCTCAACAACCTTGAGTGTGTCCCTTTAAGAGTGAAGACTTTATATACTTAGTAAGCATTAACTGGAGGAATAGAAACCTGTTAAACAAGTTTAATGAAGTGGAGCTCCTGAATATAGGGTTACCTGCAGCTGGTTCATTGCCTATAACTCTTCTCTAATAACACAAGGTAAAATTTTACTGTTATTCCCTTGGAGAAATAAAGTACAAAACTGATTTTCCACACTGCTGTATTCATCTTCTGTGTCCTCAGTTAGGTCAACCCTTCTTATTAGAGAGCTCCAGTTGCTGCTCATAACTGAGATATATGTGTGGGACATTTCTCCTGCTCGTGGAGTACTCCAGGACCTAATATAGCCATAGAGATGAACTGATTTTGCAGCCTTTTATGAACTGGAACAACATAATATGCAGTAGCAGTGCAGCTTTCCCTCCAGAGGAGGGTCTCCTTAGTACAAATAAGTTAGATGCTGGAAATGAATGTTTTCTGCTCTTTAAGCATCTCTTGCTGACTGCAAATCTGCCCAGCTACACGTTTGCTTGTGTACCTGGGAACCTCTGAGCCTGTGCTCGGGGGTGTAATCCAAGATTGTGCCATCTCAGTGGCACAAAACAAGGACATTTTCCCCAGGGAGAAGGCTCAGATGACCTAAGCAGGGTCATTTCCAGGTTAATCTCAGCTTTGTTGCAAAACTGGAGAAAACACCTGTTTGTCCCTGTTGAAAAAAGGAGTTCCAGGCTGAAGCTGAGAGCTCTGTGCAAAGGCTGGGTGTGGAGGGGATCCCAGTGTGGATGGGGCATGGATTTTGTGGGGAGCCTGTGCAGACAAAAATGACATTTCAGCCCGTGCTCATTGTGGTGCAGGGACAGGTTTTGAATGTTTTTAAATTCCTTGAACTCCCCAGGTGTTGCAGCCATAGGTTCAGCTCTGTCTGGTGGGTCACTGTTCCTGTTGGGAGTGTTGGAATTTGCATAAACACTGAATAACAGTCACTGTGAAAAGCTGGCACCTTTCTAAGGGAGTTTTTGGTATTTTCTGACAACAGTTAGCTGTTGAAAATTGCCCAAATATGTGTCCCTGAGTGTCCAGAGGCAGGAGCCCTCTGGCCAGTGATGCTGAGAGGAAGAGTTGGCCATTTAGCTGGAGCAGCACAGGAAATTGGCTTCTCCAGGAATCAGGGCAGCTGAGTGCTCCAATTATCCCAAACAACAATTCCTCTCCCTTTGAGGAAGCTTTTGGGCTGCTTTGCTTGGCTTTCAGTGAGTTAAAATGGCTTTTAGAAAGTCCAAGGAGCACTGACATGGTCCTGGTGGGAGGGACCAGGGCAGGATGGGGTGGAAATTGGGAATTAAGATCCCTTGGAGCAGGAGCAGCCCTTGGGTTGGCTCAGCTGTTCCTGACATCTCAGTCCCCATCACCCAGGGAGGATTTGGGGACAGGGTTGGTTATTCCTTCTGACAAAATGCAAATCAACTGATTCTGTGTTTCCTTCTTTCAAGATTTGAAATAGAAATTGAGCCCATTTTTGCAAGTTTGGCTTTGTATGATGTTAAAGAAAAGAAGAAGGTAGGTTTTTAATTACTTGAGTGTGACATTTCCACTGAAATTTAAAACCAAGAATGGAGGAATTGATTCTGGTGGCTTTAAGAGGACAGTGACATAGAGGTTGGAAGACTGATGATGGCACTTCATGAACCATCTTGTGTGTTTTTGGTAAAGCAGTTGAGGTATAATCACTTTCCTAAAAATATTATCTAGTAGTGAGTGCCTGAAATCAGAAAATATATATATGCATATATATGGAGTCCAATTTTGTCTTTCAAAAGTCTCTTCCTCAGAGAGAACTTAGGTAACTGAAACCTTTTATTTAGATTAGGTTTTTATGACTTTCTTAATCTCTTTTTGGTGATTCAGCATGGCATGGGTCCAAGCAACACTTCAATAATGCACGAGAAAGTCACACATGCTCAAATTGCTAAAATCAAAACAAAACTGAGGAGTCTTTCCAAGATCTAAGTTATAGGAAATGGGAAATACATTTATTCACCTATTTATGTTCTGTATTTAATATTTAAAGAGTCTCTTAGTTTTCCTTATTCAAGATATTAGCAGCAGTGGAGAGAAAAATGTTAAAAATACGCATTTTGACATTTATCTCTTTAAGACTTGAATTTAATGCATTGAGATTTAAGTTATGTAGATGAGAGTATGTGGAATATTATGTGAACTTTGTTTAATATTTAAATCACATTTCATAAGCCAATTTTATCATCTCATTACTCCTTTTTTTTTTGGCTCTAGTGTAGTAAGTTCTTTAGTGACCTCTGGTGTTGGTAACCTGCTCAAATATTTTTTGGCTCTGAAGCTTTGCAGTCAAGTATTTGGTGTTTTAGGGTGGAAAGCTCAGTGTCTGTCTTTCAGGGGGTGGGTTTTTTTTTATTTTTCTGTCTTTATTTTGATATTTTGGTGCTTTCAGTTCAGCTAACAATGGTAACTCCTAATCCTGTGATGGAGCTACATACCTTAGAGGAGCTGGAGGAAATTTCATGGGTATTTTGTCGTGTTTCCTCCATTTCCTTCTCACTGTCCTGCCTTGATTTCTTAATCAAAAAGGCTTTTTTTTTCTTTTCATACATGGTTTGAAACAAGGAATTTGTAACATTTTTTAAAATGTATTAACATTAAACATTTAACATATATTTAAAAATAATTTAAAATCGTTCATGAAGAATTTACAAAAAAAGGAGAAGATATCACTAATGCTTGAAAGTACCCAATTTCTTCCTTAGATTTCAGAGAATTTCTACTTTGATTTAAACTCTGAGCAAATGAAGGGAATGCTTCGGCCTCATGTCCCCCCTGCTGCTATTTCCACCCTGGCCAGATCTGCTATCTTTTCTATCACCTACCCATCCCAAGATGTCTTTCTAGTAATAAAGGTAAGAAATTGAAATTATTGTGGTCTCTTGGATTTTTATTTAAAATAAAACAGAGATTCTGTTCTCAAAAGTGTGAACAGTGCTGCTTTATTTCAAGTATTCTCACTTAAGTTCCTTTGTAACAGCCAGTTCAGTGCACTGAAACTGGAAAGAGCACAAAGGTTTGCTGGATGATATAAATCAGTTTTCTGGGGCTTGACCTTGGTTTTCATATAAAACAATGTGCTGACTCCTTAACATGACAGATAAGTCAGTGATTTAAAAATATCTATTGATCTGAATCTCATGTCAAAAAGATCCACACCCCTCAGCCAGATTTTCACATGTATTTAAAGGCTGAAATTGCTAAGAGAGTGAGATCCATAACTGAAATAAAATGCAACATTGGTCATTCCTGGGATAAAGTACACAAAGATAAAAGTTATTCTCTGTTCTCTATTTTGGTTCTTTGAGTGCACAAATGTTGCTCGTTCAGGTGGGTGTTTGAGTCAGGATTTTTGGCTGGACTCTGGATGAAAATCATCCTGTGGTCAAAAGGGGAGTTCAAGACAGATTTTCAGTTCACAGGCAGAGTGAAAGTTCTGCAGGAAATGTTTCTTCCACAAAGACTCACCAGGCTTTAGCTTTTGTGAAAGAATTTTTTGCTTCCTTGTGCTTGTTCAGTTTATTAATCCTTGCTGGATACATGTCCTTATAATGGTTCATTTTCCCTTCTCAGCTGGAAAAAGTTTTACAGCAGGGAGATATTGGGGAGTGTGCAGAGCCTTATATGATTTTTAAAGAATCTGATGCAGCAAAGGTAAGAATTTTTTTGGTGTTTTGATAAAAAATGAAATGTATTTTCTTTTACCTTTGAAGTTTGATACTGTTCCTGTCTTTAAAAGGATCTGTTTTTAATTAAGAATCTAATGCCATTCTAAAGGCCAGAAAAGAGCCTTTGAGTCTTGGTGTCTTATTGGGGTGGAGCAGTTAAAGGTCAGCAGTTTTTGTGGCTGTCAGGGGAGATTTGTGGTTCCCATCAAGCTCAGTCATCTGTGATTCCCTGTCCCAAAGGATCAGCTGGGTCAAGGGAAGGCAGCCTTTGATGGGAATTTGCAGTAAAAATTTCAACTTTTCCACTGCTTTTGTAGCTTTAACCCCATCACTTCTGCCTGATTCTAAAAGAACCTCAAAAATTATTCCTAATTTTGTGTGCACTTGCTTTGAGGTGGAGATCAAAGGGGAGCAATGAGGGCTGGGTGAAGGGCAGAGCAGAGGTTCCAGCCTCTCCATTTGGCTTTCTCAAAAGCTTGGATTATTTGTTCATTTTAATCAACCTCTTAATAAAATATTTCCTCCCTAAAGCTCTAAAAGTTGCTCTTTAATATGCAGAGCTATGGAGAAATCCTCTTTTATTCCCTTTTTCCCTAGACAAAATGAGTGTGATGCTACTTATTCGAGGACTTTTTTGAGTTTCCTACACAACTCCAGATGATCTGAGCACCTGCTGCATAAAATCCCATTAGGAAAGGCCCTTTCAGACTTCACAGGGGAAAATTCAGATTTTCTTGAAGGAGCAGTGGCTAGATGAGGTCAGTTGGATTTGACAGGCTGTTCAGGAGAGTTAAGAACATAAAAGGCTGTTCTGACTGTCCTCTGGTGGCCTCTTTTGGGAAGCAAAAGTTGCATTTTCCCAACACTTGGTGATCCTCTGCTGGAAGGAACTGCTGAAACACACAATTATTGGGAGTTTGAAAAGACACCATCATTCCTCACTTCTTTTGCTAAATGAACCTCTAGTCCTCTTCTTGTTTTAACCTCTTGGATTGAATATTTTCTTCACAGAACAAGGAGAAGTTGGAAAAACTGAAGGGCCAGGCAGAGCAGTTTTGCCAAAGACTGGGGAAGTACCGGATGCCTTTTGCCTGGACAGCCATTCACCTCATGAACATTGTGAGCAGTGCTGGCAGCTTGGAAAGGGATTCCACAGAAGTTGAAGTTGGCACAGGAGGTACAGGATTTGGCATCTGCAGGAGGGAATGTGGGCAAATCCAGAGGTTTTGATTCATAACCTGTAGCTGCTTCTCCTTTTATCACTTTCCTCCCCCTGCCTGTATGGTCTGGGGTCATGGTTGAACTAAAACACAAAAGTCCATGATAACAAATGGATTTATCTTTCAAGGATTTTACAAGCAAACCATCTGTTATATTATTGAAAACCAGGCTTGTGAGACTGAGGGAGCATTACAGGCTGATGAACATTTTCCAAAGGAGTGGATTAATCTTTGTGAGCCACATAGCTCATCCAGAACTGCTCTTCAGCATCCCCAAAACTGCCAACTTCATCATCTTTCAGAGCAAGGGAAATACATAAATCTCAGCATGATAAAGATTTTACTAACAGCAGGAAGGCACTGGGGTGAGGTGGCTGGGAGGGGGGCAGGAGTCAGCTGTGCCCCATAGCCTCCCAATGCCTCCAGAGCGGGATTGCCTGAGCACAACCTCCTCTTCAGTCACCTCATGGCATCATTCCCTCTCCTCCTGTGAAAACAACACTGATGGGAACAAAAGTAGGCTCTTGGAGTGTAGCTTTTGTGCTTTTTTCTGAATTCCTTCTCACTGTTGTGTTCTGCAGAACGTAAAGGGTCGTGGTCGGAGAGGAGGAATTCCAGCATCGTGGGGAGGCGTTCCTTGGAGAGGACCACGAGTGGGGATGAGGCTTGCAACCTGAGTAGCTTCAGACCAGCCACCCTGACAGTCACCAACTTCTTCAAACAGGTGTGGCAGGCTGAGGTCTCACCAAGGAGCTGTTCCTTGGACAGAAGGGTTGGATCGTGTGAGCTCGCTGAGGGATTCGTTTGTGATGTGCTTGATTTCTGTTCCCCAGCCACAGGGAATCTTTGAGCATTCAGTGGGTTTATTGTGTTCTATATCAATTATCATGGAATCACAGACTGGGTTGGGTTGGAAGGGAGCTTAAAGCCCATCCAGTACCACCCCTGCCATGGCAGAGACACCTTCCAGCATCCCAGGGTGCTCCAACCTGGCCTTGGACACTTCCAGGGATGCAGGAACAGCCACAGCTGCTCTGGGAATTCCATTCCAGGGTCTCCCCACCCTCCCAGGGAACAATTTCTCCCTAATATCTAATCTAAACCTACTCTCTTTCAGTTATATATTACATAATAATATATCATGTATTCATTCTGGTAGTAGTGAATCCAGTTCCTCAGAGTGCTTTAAGGTTGGCATCAGTTCCCTGGACACATCCAGGGATCCCTGAGGAAAACAAAGCATTCTGCTTCTGATGCTGCTTTGCTGAGTGGCAGCTCCTCTTAGCCAGAGCTTGGGATTTTCCTGAAGAGTGGAAAACATGATTAAAGGGAGCAAATTTTTTAGTTCAGCTTAGCAAAAAGTAATGAGCTGAAAATTTTCTAAGATTTGCTTAATGTCACATCTAGTTAAGGAAAAACTGGTCACTAGGTTAGTAATGATTTCCAAAAGCAAGTATTTATTTACTTTGTTGAGGTTGTTTGTACTTTGAAGCAGCTCATTTTATTAAATTTGTCCTTTAAAAACTGCCAAACATTAATTTAAGATTTTAAATTCAGGTTCATCATTATCTTCCTTTTCTCCTGTTACGTATAATTAGTTAGACACTACCCAGTGTTTTTCTCCTTACATTTGCTTCTTTTTTATTTTTTTTCTAATGTTGTGATTTCTTACCTTTAAAATCAAGTATCTTCTGCTTTTGGGTGGCAGAGTCCCATTTTCTGTAATATTTCCAAAATTAGCACAACTCTGAGCTATTAGAATGGGCACAAGGAAGACTGACAACAGACTCCTTGCACTTCCTACTTTACCTGAAAAATAATCATCCCAAAGGAAAGGCAGAGGAGAAGGAATCAGGATCACCTGCTGAATGACAGATACTTTTTCAAACTATTACACTTGCTAAAAAATGGGTATTTTTTGGGAAATCTTTTAGCAGCCATTTCCAGTTTGGAAAAAGATAATATTGATGGGGAGAGAAAAGGCTTTCAATTAAAAGTTCCTGCAGCTGTCAGGATGATTAATAAGGGATGAAGGCAGGGGAAAGGATGGAGAAATGAAGTGTAATTTAACACATTAGTGCTAACACCTTGTTCTGGGAAGGCAATTTGATGTCAGAGGGAAGAGCCTGTGGGATGAGAGGCTTTGTTCAGTCCCTGGCAGCCCTGGGGGGTTGTTGGGTAACCAAATCTTGCCCCCTGAGCAGGAGGGGGATCGCCTGAGCGATGAGGACCTATACAAGTTCCTGGCTGACATGAGACGTCCCTCGTCGGTGCTGCGCAGGCTCAGACCCATCACAGGTACCCAGCCAGCCCCTCTGGGCTCCAGAGCTCAGAGCTTTGGTTAGTTCCTCCCCCAGGAACCCCAGAGAAATCCTTGAGAATGATCCCTGCACAGCAGGAGCACTGGAGGTGCTGTGGGGCAGGTTTGTGGCACACTGAGGGTGTCTGTGAGGAGAAGATGCAAACCCCAAAGCCCCAAACCCAGGACCCTCTGTTTCCCACTCTCTATCCCAAAAGAGATCTCTCTCCTGGTTAATAGGAGCAGGCTCCACCTCTGTTTGAGAAAGGGGAATAGAAACCCTGGCACACCTCAGTGGAGCTGGTCCCTGACCTGTGCTATTCCTGACAATATTTACTTAACCTGCTCATGAAGCTCTCCAGGGACAGCAATCCTGCCTCTTCCTTGGACCATATCCCCAGCTCTCAGCTGGCCTTGCAGGATAGGCCTTAAAACCAGGAGAGGTTTTAAGAAAACTTTGCAAAATTATCTTGCTGCAAATTAATCTGAATCTGGTCTGCCATGGCCTCGGGCAGTGACCACAACCTTCCAAGCATTTGAATATTGTCATCAGTTCACCCAGTTCATCTCTGTTTTGTAGCCTGACCAATCTCAGGGTTTTTCAACCTTTCCTCTGATGGAATTTTGTTTGTAGCAATACCTGGGCCTCATAGCAGCATTATTTGGGCTGCATTTCCCTAGTTTTCCTATGAAAAAAGCATCTATTCCTTGTTAAGGTGCTCATTTTCTGTTGGTTCTTATTATCTGGTCCCCCAGTTGCCTTAGATATCAGTTGGATCCACTGATACTTGTCAACAAATCCACTTTGGCTGTAATTTATCATTTGTTGATTTATTAAATTCAGCATAGGATGTCAATGAATATACAGGATATTAACCTGAAGAAACAAAGCACAATTATGCTTTAAAAAATTATTTTCTACTTACTAATTAATAAAATCTCTTTTTTTCTTGCAGCTCAGTTGAAGATAGACATATCTCCAGCTCCAGAGAACCCCCACTACTGCCTAACCCCAGAGCTGCTGCAAGTCAAGCTTTACCCAGACAGCAGAGTCAGACCTACCAGAGAAATCCTGGAGTTCCCTGCCAGGGATGTCTACGTCCCAAACACCACATACAGGTCAGAGTTTTGAAATCCATTTCACTTTTCAGGGCCTGAGCCTGTCAAGTGTAGAAATTCCTCCCTTATCAGTGAGGTTGTTGCAAGATTTGGTTTGTGGCCAGAGGCATGGGAAGGGCTCAGGCTGACACAGCAGAAAAGGCTCAGCTGGGGAGGGACAAACAGGTTTGCATCAAACTTGGCTGTGAATGAGGACATGGGAAAGATTTCTCCATTTCCCAGAGCTCAAGGTGGAGTTTGGTTAAATTCTTTTCAGTTCTATGTAGGGATTTTCCTTTGCTACAGTCACCATTATCCTGGTTTTATTAATTTATGTCACTTCCAGTGACTTTTTATTTCTTTAAAATGAAGGACAGAAATAGAGAAAATGCATAATCCCTTTGTTAATATTTCCATTTTGATTTCCAAGCAATTTATTTGTTTATTTGACAAAAAATCTTCTGAAGCCCTGAAAAATAGGTAATCTTTCTAAATATCCTGGGAAACAATAACCTTTCTAGAACAAAACCTAGGCTGGGACCAGATTTCTTTTCTTTATGTTCCATTATTAATTTAAAGCTTTTTCACAGTATCTTTGAAGACATTACATGGCTGAGTGGAATTGTCTTCATCAGCTGAGTAATTTCACCAACTTCAAAAATCCTTTGTTTAAATTTAGATACAAACCAGGTCTTTATAAATCAAAGTTTATGGGAAGGGTTTAGTCAAGTTCCATATCCTGTATTTTGAAAAGTCTCAGCCATTTATTTATTTGTCTATTTATTTATTGGACAGGTAATTTAACATTACAGTAAACCAGTACAAATAAGCAACACTGCATGATCTCATCTCTGTTACAAACCCATGAGAATTAAAAGGATTTTTTTTTTGGCAGCATTTCTGTCATTAACACATTCTGTTCACTGGGTTTCACTCTTGACAAATGACAACCAAAACCATTTCCTGTGTGATTGTGAGTGCTGAGATAAAAAATCCACGCTGTACAAGGGTAGGGGTAGATAAACAAGTCAATATGACTCAGGGGAACTGCAGGATTGGGGCTTTGTCAGTCAGCACTTCAGGGCCAGCCCAAGGCTGTCACTCTGTTCTGCAGCTGAAGTTCAACATGTGAGTGTCCCCAGGAGCTGGACCAGCCCTGTCCCATGGTTTGTGCCTGCTGGGTTTGTGGCTTGGCACCCTTGACCCCGTTGGAGCAGCTGTTCCCTAAGTGAAAGGTGTTTTGTTGTGTGCTCACTTGGTTGTTTATTTAATTCTTTAGTTGGTTGGACTGAAAGGTCACAAAGGCTTGGCTGTGATTCATTCCAGGTGAGGAGAGCAGATCTCTTCCTCCTTTCAGTGAAGTTTGGCTCTTCCCTCTCAGTGACAGCCCCAGTTCTGCAGTGACTGCAGAGTGTGGGGTCCAGAGGAGCAGGGCTGCTCTGACTCCCTGTGCTCCAGAGAGGGTGCATGGGCCTCAGCCAAAACCTGGAAAATTGACTGGAAATACCCTAAAACCAGGAATTACCCATCTTTCATTTGCTCCTGAAACATTCCACAACAAAAGCACAAACATTCATTTAGTTACTTCAAGAAACAAATCTTTTTTTCCTAAATGTTTTCCCTAGGGTTTTGCCAGCCCTTTGTTCCCAGGAAAAATCTTTTTGTTTTCCCTACTACACAACACACAGAGGAATGCACAGCCTGAAAACCCATTCCCCCAAACAATATTATCCAATATGTGACAGGTTGGCTCCTAGGCATTAGAATTCCATCCTGGGGAGGGAAAAGCTCCACAAAAAGTTGCAGCACATTGACATTGGTGCTTGAGGGAATAACAATACTCACCAAACATTTTGTAAGACCATCTCAGATGCCTCAGGTTTATGTTTTGGAGAAATTCCATGCAGGGCATGGATTGGGACATGGCATCTGTTGGTAAACACAGCATCAAGTCCTTTGGTGTGGTAAAGTTCAGTGTGTTTGTTCTGAGTGAAAATGCTGCAGGCTGAGCACTCAGTCAAAGCTTTTTAAGTCTGTTGGGTGGATCATTATTTTGGTTGACTTGAGCAGGTAGTACCTTCCTTTCTTGGGCTTCCAGTATAAGCCTTTTCCTCTGTCCAGCCTTCCCCTGGACCTGGGTGTGACGTATTTCCCGTTCAGGTTGGTTTCCTCACACTCACTGTGCCACCAGCCTCCTGAGGAGTAATGGGGATGTCAGACACTCTGTGCTCCATGGCAGAGTAAACAGCTCCTCTTTGCAACATAAATCTGCTTCAGACCCTAAATTCCAGCTAATTGGCGTTGTTTACCCAGGATTCCCAAATCACTGAGGTGTTTGGGTTGGGAAGGTAGTCTAAAGTCAGGGAGTGCAACATTCCCCAGCACTGCCCAGGCCACCACTGCCCCATGTCCCCAAATGCCACATCTACATGGATTTTAAATCCCTCCAGGGATTGGGACTCCACCACCCTGGGTAGCTGTGCCAGGGCTGAACAACCTTGTCCATGAAGAAATTTCCCAAATATCAATCTAAGTCTCTGCTGGTGTAACTTGAGGCTGTTCCCTCTCCTCCTGTCCCTGTTCCCTGTTCCCAGATCCCAAATCCCCCCAGCTGTCCCCTCCTGTCAAGGAGTTGTGCAGAGCCACAAGGTCCCCCCTGAGCCTCCTTTTCTCAGCAGAATTAAGAACCCTTTAACCAAATTATCTCAAAGGAGAAATGGCCTCAGCCTTGCATCTCTTGCCCTTGCGATTCTTTTGTGTATATTTGACAAGCAGCTAAAATCTACCTTTGAATGGAAGCTCACTCATTATTAACTTTTGGTTATAGCCTAAATGGAGTTAGAAGTCAGTTAATCTTTGAGTTTTTTGCAAAAAGGGATCAAACAATCCAACCTGGGGCTGCCACACCAGACCAAGCATCAGAGAAAGGGACAGCCCTTTAGCTTCAGAGTTTGGAATCTCATGCTGGGGGTTATTTCAACCTGTGCTGCCTGTTCTGTTTCTGGATTTGGTCATTTGCACAGGAGGGCAGGATTAGATGGGATATTGGGAAGAAATTCTTCCCTGTCAGGGTGGTAAGGGGCTGGCAGGGGTTTTCTGGAGAGATTGAGGATTCCCCATCCCTGGAAGTGTCCAAGGCTGGAGAGGGCTTGGAGCAACCTGGGATAGTGGAAAGCATCAGGGTTGAAGCAAGAAGAGCTTTAAGCTCCCTCCCAGCCCAGCCCATCCCATGGAGCAGTGAAAGGAGTTCCATCCCCCTTTGGACCATACCCAGGTGGATCTCAGGGCAGCTGGCGCCGCTGGCCGTGTCCCTGGTGGAGAAGTGCAGCTCTGTGTGCTCAGGCAGAGCGTTGGGGATGCTCCCAGCCATCCTGGACAGCTGCAGGCTGAAGTTGGAACTGGGGCCCCCCAGGCTGAAGCTGTACTCGATGTGCCTCCTGTTCCCCTTCCAGTCCTGCAGCTCAATCCGCAGCAGGTAACTCCCCTGCTTGGCGATGGAGTAAATCTTCTTCAGGCCCAGCCAGAATTCCTCTGCAAAGTTGGAGGGAAGAGATGCTGAGTTTGATTTTAGGGATAACCTGCAGGTAGTGTGTGTGGAAATACAGTATTTAAAAGGCTTTATTAATTGCTTTAATTAAATCGGTGATTTGAGTCTTGGGGACTGTTGATCTTTGCAGAGGTCTGCTGCTACATTCTTTTTGTTTACCTCTGCTTAATTGCACACTGATGATCAATAAAAGCAAGAGTTCTAAATGAACTGGAGCTTCCCCCTGTAAGTTTCCCACCTCGTGTGAAACTCTGAGAGGGAGCTGGAGACATTTAAAAGGTGTGTAATTGGAAGTGTGTGACAAATGAAGCCAGTGACATACATAAAACCTAATGGCAATTGTTGCATTTTGGGAGAAAAGAGCTGCAGAACCAAACTGAGGTTTCAACACCCTTGTGTACAAAGGGAATTTTTCTTTTGCTGAAATTTCTGATCATTAGTTTAATTGGTTTCATAGATTATATTTATTAAGTAGCTTATTATCAGCACAGATAATTGCCACATGTAGAAAGTGGGGCTGAGTGTGAGTGCCATGCACACAGCTGGCATTTGAAGCCATGGAAGACAAGATGGTTGAAGAAAATACTCCCAATTTCCAGGTTAGGAGCTGTAACCTGGTTTATTTTATCAGAAGATGCAGCAGAGCACTGAGTAGAACATAGCTGAGAGCACTGAGATTCTCTGCAAAACCCAACACTGAAAACATTTGGCTGCATCTCGGTACTATATTTGGGAATTGGGGACCAATCAAGGAGCCACTAAAGCATCCAGCAGGATCAGATGAACTTTACAGGTGAAAATCTACCTCAGCTTTGA
The DNA here is from genome assembly GCA_013397375.1 of Toxostoma redivivum. Classification (NCBI taxonomy): domain Eukaryota; kingdom Metazoa; phylum Chordata; class Aves; order Passeriformes; family Mimidae; genus Toxostoma; species Toxostoma redivivum. Next base: position 139,759 of record VXBI01009432.1, read on the forward strand.
GCTCCTGTCCCAAAATTGAGGGAAAGGCTGAGATACAGCAGCTCTTTCTTACAAAAGATGTGGAAATAAGTCAGTGTTGCTGCTCACCTTGGTGAGGTTTAGATCTGTGCTATGCTTAGAAAGTCAGAATATTTCCTAAACAAGATGTCACTCATCTTGTATGAGAAAAGCAAGGAAAGTATTCTGGATGAAGAAGCTGTTGGGCAGCACTTGGTGCTACAAATTCTTTGGAGTTGATGATTAACAGGGGAACGTGGGTGTTTCCTCACCCTATGCAGCCATGGAGAGGATTGGCCACTCTGGAGAAGCCTGAGGTGTTTGCCCAGGGGAGCACACACAGCCTTGGGCTCTCCTGAGGCTGGGAAATTGATGTGGTGTGAAGGGTAACAGGATTGCAGGAAGGTTGAGCAAGTAGTGACAGCAACTTCATGACGTTTTGCCTTTGTGTATATTTGGGAGGTGCTTTTATAAATAGTAAAATCTTGATAAAATAGTGTTTAAAGCATTGTGGCCTTGCTGAAGTTTCTAAACACACATTTGAAGGGATGTCTTTGAGAACTCCAGAGTTATGTGTTCTAGTTAGCACTTTCTGGTATTTCCAATAAATCAGCTGTTATTTGCAGGTTTAGTCTGCTTTCCTTTCCATAAGGAGATTCAGCTTCTCAAATCAGTTGATACCAAGAGACACAAAAAAAAAGGATATTTACCATTGAGGTCACCAAAACCATTGGTGTAGGCATCCCAAGTTTGGTTGAAATCCAGTGATCCATTCACTCTCCTCTGGATTACAGTCCAGGATGTGCCTGTGAAAAGGGGAACTAAATCACAGCTTGGCCTTGGCCTCATTACCTGTCCCTGAGTGTGCTCTGGGGTGCTTCCATTTTGAGGTGGAATGAGTTAATTAAAGTCTTCCTGAAGGGAATTAAAACTGGGGAGAACTGGAGAGAACCCAGGGCTGGTCAGGTGTCCTTGGCCACACTTGGGTGACTCCACTCACAGAATTATTGTGTTGGGCTGCCTTAACTGGGTTTCACTTGTTTATGAGGGCTGAGAGACAGAGGAATTGATAAAGAAGAGATATGAAAAGCCCCAGACATTGGCTCAGAGGGTCAGACTGTCTGCTGATAGTGCCTGGCTGCTGGCACAGCTCTGGGCCAGGGCTGAAGTGTCCCCACTGCAGCTCCAGGGGGTCTCCTGCTGACCTGGCCCCAGGTCATGACACCCTCACTTCAGCAGCTCCAGCAAGTGTCAGCACAGGAGGATTTTGCAGAGGACAGCCCTGGGAGCTCTGTTTTCACATCCAAACACATGAGGTGACCCCACGTGCTCCCCAGCTCTGAGAACAGAGGGAAGGGGACAAGGGACAGGCACAGAGCAACTCTGGAGATGCAGGGAATGAGGGAACTGGCCAAGCTCTGGGTGATCTTGGTGGCAAAAGGAACAAACTTGTGTCCTGAGGAAGGTGGAGCTGGGTAGGTGATGTGACAATTGTGTTGCTGCCTGCTGAGCCACTCAAACACAGGAATCCTGTCCCAGGACTCTGGGTTAGTTTGGTACAGCTCAGTCTAAAGCACAGCCTGTTCATGAACAAAATTTTACTTTTGTGAAAACAAATTGTTTGCTTTTCTTTGGGAAATGCCTTCATGGTTGCACTATAATGGCTTTTATAATACCCATTTTTATTACCTGCAGTTAAAGGGGCTTGGGATTTGGATATCCTTAATTTATGTCACATGATTGAATGTCCTTTCCTCAGTATAAACAAGAGGGGAGTAAAGAATGGGAGCAGTGATAAGGAGATTTCAGGATATGGGAGATCTGACTTCAGAGCAGACAGGCCTCTAGGAGAAGTTAAGAGGATACATAAATCATAAGTTTTTGTGTACTTTGGGAGGAGACAAAGTTGTTCAGCTTAGAGGGAGATATTTCTGTGAAAATTAGACTGTTGCTGGCACAGCTCTTACCAAATTTTGTTTCACAGTAGACATTGAAAGCTTCTGAGCCATTGGGTTGGATAGTGTAGACCCCACTGTCCTGCACCCCAGTGTGGTAGAGAGCAGTGCAGTCAGCAGCAGCACCTGGGGAAGCAAACAGCCTGTTAGAAATCCTGCTTGGGGTGTGCTGAGCTGAGAACTAAAGAAAAAAAATGGCATTGATCATATTGGTAATTTTATTTTGCAATAAATGGCATGGAATGGGCAGACTGCTTTGGGCATAACAGTGCAGCTGCCAAGGTGCACAGGTTGGACTGCCTGTGTTTTTTAAGTTAGGCAGGGTTTCAGTTTGGAGGATTTTGGAAAGTTTCTGAGGCCTAAGACTAGACTCTGGTAAATAGGCTTTCCTACCCCTTGTAACGTCCTAGTAAATGCCATGCCCACTGCTACACTTCATCAGTGCCTTTCAACTTCAAAGAAAGGACTTCAATCTTATAATTAGCCAGTGTGGAGTAAATGAGTTCTGTGTTCAGTCTCCACAAGATAGGCATGGGTAAAAGCATGGTCACAGCATGTTTACAAGAGGGGAATGGATCCTGTTGCTGCATTTTTGGACATTGTTCCTGTGTGTCACCCCAGAGACAAGTACAGCTGGAGTGGGTAAATAGATAATGACATTTTTTCCAAAGAAGGAAATCTAGTTCCTTCCCCCAGCTCAGTGCATAACATAAAAATCTTCTCCTTTTAGTCTTGGACTCCTAAAAACCCATGCAAGGCTGTCCCAGAGGATACTGGAAGGCAGCATGTGCTGTGGTCAGGTCTCAGGGATGGGTCTCACCATCAGCTCTGTACGTCCCAGCCGTGGGCCTGTGCACAGCAGAGGGGATGGGCTCCTGCCCCTCCCCTGTGAAGGAATTCTCCAGAAGCTCCTGGAGCTCGATGTGGTTTACCTGGAAGAGCCATAATTACACTGTTAATTTCCCAAGGCTCTGGAATGATGAGTTTCATGGATCAAGACAATGTCATGCACAGAATAATTTTTCTTGTGAGTGTAATCCTGTAGAATACCCAATTTACCACACAAAAATAATTTCAGCTCTACACTGGTGGATTTTAGGTGTTGGAATGCCAACTGTGCCCCTGCTCTGCCAGGGTAGGATTCATGAGGGGTGGAAATGACCCTTTCTCATGTGGTGCACCTTGATGGGCAAACAGATTTAACTTATTTCCTCAGGTGACATCACTCAGACAAATAATACCAGCAGCTAAGGAGGACAGAACCCACAGGTCCTTAGGCTGAAATGCATTTTCCTTTCAGAATAAATTAAATCTGAGCATGTTGGTTTTACTGTATTACAGTGATACATGTTGGACTTCCACTCTGGGAGTGGAAATTAAGAAAGAGGTAGAAAGTAATGAGTCTTCCAGATCAATAGAAGAATTATCTATCTGTCTGTCTGTCTATCTATCTATCTATCTATCTATCTATCTGATAGATAATAAGAGAAAAAAAATCCCAAATTAGCAGTCAGAAAATGCAGCAGCCTGGTGTTGAGAGACAAGATCTCAAAGCTGTTGTTGGCCATAGCTCCTGCCTGGCAGCCCTGCAGCCTCTCCCCAAAGCAGGTACCTCAAAATGGTCCCCACCTTCCTCTCCACCCCAAACTGAGCATGAAGATGGAGCCCATGATGGAAGGAGAAGCAGGGGTGGTTCCTGTACCTTGTCCTCCAGCTCCATGATCTGGTTGTGCTGCCTGTCCAGCTGCACGTGCTGGTCCTCCACGATTTTGAGGAGCTGCTTGATGTCACTGTCCTGCTGTTCCACAAAAGCCTGAGCACAGGGAGGGAAGGATGGAGAAGGGTTAGGAGCAGCAGAAAACTTTCAGCAGTGGTTCTGCCTCTGTAACTCTTGTCCTGGGGCCAGTTTTGAGAGGCACAAACCATTGAACTTTGCCCTTCCTTTTCCAGAGAATCCTAAAATATCCCTAACTGAAAGGGACCCACAGGGATCACCAAAGTCCAGCTCCAAAGGTTTGCCTGCTTTGCCTCCAAATTGAACAATTTCTTTGCTTCTGGAGCGAGCACTCATTTTTTTGAGACAAACTACTGGCAGCTCTGTAGATTCTTTTTTAAATTGCTCTTTTCCTTCCATTTTCACATCCAGAGCAATTATGTTCTGTGGAATCAGCCCTTGATTCAAATTAGATATATGGCACTGATGAAAACAGGGAAAAAATCCCAGCATTTAGGACATCAGCTTGGGATTCAAGTTCATTCAAATTCATACATCAGTATTTTCCCATACAAATTGCTTGGCCTTTTTATACTTCTGCAAAATACAGTTAATATTTCCTTTTCTATAGAAAACCTTGTACCCATCTAACTACTCGCATGATTAACATGTTAATTTTGTTAACACTTGTAAGGTTCTTTGGTTCTGGAGCTCCTACATGTGCTGTAAATGCCCCTCTCTAAAGGTTTAAGCTCCCTGTTTCTGCACTGAGCAGGCAGTTCCCACTGCATTGATTTGGGGTGATGTACATCTGGTGATGTACAAACCCATGGGCCTGGGCATCTCGTAATTTTCTCAATTCCAAAACTTTTTTATCGTTGTGATGACAAAATTTCTTAAAGTTGAGTTGCAAATAAACACTGAAAATAATACAGAGCTTTATAATTTCACATTTTTTCACTGATTTTGCTGGGGAATTTTACTGCAAAATGAACACTGTGTCAGGGTAAGACAGTGATTTTTTTAAAAGTTTATGGCAGTGATTTATTTCTTAAAATGCAGACCAGTACTCCAGAGAGGAGCAAGGGAAGGCATGAGCTTCTGTTGCATAATTGCTGGTGATGGCATTGCAGTGTATTTTGGCTCAGTGTGTCAGGGCCTTTCACAAGTCACTTACTTTGAGTGAAGAAATTTCTTTTGTCTCTTGCACCGAAGGCTGGATAACGGCCAGTTTGGTGACCTTGTCCTCCAGTCCCCACACTTGCTCCTGCAGCTGGATTTTGTTTTGGATGAGGTCTTCAATCTTGAGGTTCATCTCCTGGGAGAGGTTCTTTATCTCCTCGTTGTTGAGTTGCAGCCTGGCTGTGGTTTGCCGGAGCTGTTCTTCTTCCTCCTTGATTTCACTGGTTTGCAGGGAGAGCTCGTAAAAGGACCTGTCAAAAATGTAGAGTTTCTGGAAGATGTCATTCATCTGCCCCTTGGTCTTGTGGACAAAGTCTTTGAGGCCGTGGCCCAGCTGGAGGAGTCCATTGGCCAAGATCCGGACATCGTCCAACATCGCAAATCTCGATTTTGTTTCCGGAGATCCGGCAGAACCAACGGAGATAAAATCCTTGTCAGCTCCAGCTGGGAGAGCCAGAGGGGCCAGGAAGAGTAAAACTGGGATGATCTTCATGTCTCCTGCTCTTGGAGGCAGAGACTTTTAGCAGTTGTGCTGTGTGGCTGTTCTGGGTTGCAGAGCTCGATCTATTTATACCCCTGTTCATTTTAGCAGAGGCAGAGCAGCGGGTTGATCATTAAACTGTGTGCGTTTGAACGAGTGTAACCCCTCCTGAATGTAGGTTGATACCTGGGAAGATAAAATTGAGAGACAGGCACGTTGCTGATTGAACTGGTTCTGAACTTTTCCATCTGCCAGGCCTTCTGGTGTAAAATGTTATTGATGGCACGGTGTTTTTCACACAACTCTATTTAATAGATTAATTTTGGGTCATAATCTTGGTAAGGGTTTAAATTGCTCCTTGTTTGTGTTGTTTGGTTCCCTTTATTGCCTCAGGAGTGTGAAAAGATTTTACCATGTTTAAGAGCACTTGGATGTTCAGCTTTTGAAGCTCCTTGATGAGCTGTGGAAGGGCAAAATATTCCCAGATGATTCACACAACTTGATTTTCATCTGGGGCCATTTTCTGATGTAACTCATTGTGCTGCAGTGGATTTACTTGTCATGGAGCCCAGATTAAGTGAGAAAGAGGGAATTAGGTCCAGAGAATGCCTGGATGTGATCCTGCTGTGTTAAGGTTTGTGCAGTAATTTACACCATATAAAACTTATTTTTTAAGAGCTGCTTTCCAGAGGTGGGTGAGATAAATAACACCTTGCTTGCATTTCTCACCTTACCATTCTTTTTGCTGTTTAAGATTCACACTGCATAAAGAAAGGCTGCAAGTGCTCTGAAATAAATGCCCAGTTCTTCAGTGGGTCTCTGCATGGAAACATGGGGGTTTTGGGTAGTATTGCAGTGTGAGTGAAAGGTATTTCTCTTTTTGGACTCATTCATAGCAATCCAAGAGATCAAAATCAAGCATTGCACAATGGACTTTGGAGAGTTTTCAGGTTTTTGCTACATTCTTGTATGTTTAGGAATTCTTCCCGTGGACTTTTTGTTGTGTTGTTCATGCACCTAGGGTATGAAGCATCCATAGAAAAAATGTTTAAAAAATGAAATTTTTACCTTGTGTTGAATTTTTTGTGTTCTCAGGGGTTGGTAATATGAAGGTAACCTTCCAATTCACAATTAAATATTGTGAAGGTATTTTAGATCTCAGATTAATTGCTGGGGAATATTTTGTGTCAGTATGATTGGGATCAGAGTTACTGGAGTACCTGAGGTGAGGAAAAACAGCAGAAGCAGGGAGATCATCAGATCATCAGGCCCAGCTCTGGGCAGAATAAGGATTCCTTGAAAAAAAAATATTCTGATTTGTTCCTCTGGCATCTGACACAGGGATTTGGGGCTGAAAAACTTGAAGAACTGGTTGTAAAATTTGAAAAAACCCGAAACAAATGTATAGACATTCTTCAATCCACTTCACAGTACTTATGTGACTTTGGTTTATTGTGGTTTGAAATTAACCATTTTATTTTTTAACTATTTCATGCAAGAAATCTTTCTGGTTTATTTTGAATTCTTCCTAACCCCATCACCCCCCAAAAATCTTTCTTCTTGGTTTAGTCTTTAGAAAAATATGGGAATTACTGAAGAAATAGCAATGACCAAACAACTGGGGGTCAGACATTCCACCAGGTTTCTACAGCTTGTGTCCCACGTGCTGCTGGTGCTGCTCAGAGATGACACTACCTATGGGAAAGGTTTGTTTTCCAAAGGGAAAAGGCAGCCAAAAGGCCCTGATGTCAAATATTAATAAAGCACTAACGAGCTGCCAAGCACGTTTCCATATTAATGCCAAGGCCAGTGAAGTCAGGCAGTGCTGAACCCACTCCAGAACACCCCTAGATGTCACAAGAGTCCCAGAAAAAAGTCACTTTTCCAGAAGAAAAGTGGGACACAGGAAAGCAGAGAGGAGAAAAGCTACTGGCATGAATAAACCATAAAATTCAAGAGCTGTGGAAACACTAAGAGGGAATTCTGCCTTTGAGAGTTGTCAGCCCAGTCAGAAAAAGATGTATGTAACAAACATGATCCTGAAGATCTTTCATGCACCTGGGTGACCCTGATTATATGGGCTTTAAATGATTTTTATAGTAGGAATAAAGCAAAGAAAAAGGTCTCTGGGTTTTACTGAAAAGGGAAATTTTCATAATAGTTAGAAATTCCCTCTAAGAGTTAGGAGCAGCTCTTAATGTTTTAATACCTTTGTGAAGGATTTTGCAAAATGGCTGCAATGATATTACATAAATATTTAGAGGAGTGCCTGGTGCCATTATTTCCATGGCTTGGGAAGCCTTTGCACTTCAGCAATTTATTTTATGAATGTAAAAGTACTTTTGAGATCTGTTTGAGATAATAGGATGAGCTTTGCACATATTTGACGTAGCATTTTAATAACAGCTCCAAACACAAACCATTGGGTTTAAAGCTCCTGCCTGAAACTTTTATTGATAGAAATCAAGACATTTATAATGTCCCTGTCACTTTTTCAGCCATCAGTCCCTTTCCATGGCTCCTGTAAATGTGTTTAGACAGGAAGATGTGAGGTTTTTAGTTATGTAGGGTAGAAGAGAGGCTGGGAGAGCTGGGGATGGAGAAGAGAAGGCTCTGGGGTGATCTTAGAGCCCCTTCCAGTGCCTAAAGGGGCTCCAGGAGAGCTGGACGGGGACTTGGGACAATGGCCTGGAGTGACAGGACAAGAGATGATGGTTTTAACCTGAGAGTGGGTGTAGATTAGATTAGATATTGGGAATAAATATGTTTCTGTGTGGGTGGTGAGGCCCTGGCACAGTTTGTCCAGAGAAGCTGTGGCTGCCCCATGCCGGGAAGTGTCCAAGGACAGGCTGGACAGGGTTTGGAGAAATCTGGGACAATGGAACGTGTCCCTGGGCATGACAGGGGGTGGAATGAGGTGATCTTTACATCCCTTCCAACCCAAACCAGTCTGGGATTCTGTGGTAAGGTAAAGCAGGATTTTTCCATTTGGGGTCTGATTTGCAAGCTGGGCATTTTTTCCCCGTCTTTCCATGTAAGTTTTCCACAAAGGGAAGATGCCTGTAAGAGGAAACCCTCTGGAGAGAGGCTGCCTGGATAGGGGGAGCATTCCCCTGCCCCTATTCCGGTGGGATCTGTGCATCTGAAATCCCATAAGCACCAAGAGCTTCTTCCCAGTGAAATGCCCTTAATGAGGGCTTGAAGAGCAGTGGAGAGGGGAACAACCTGTCCCTTTCCTCAGCACAGATCAATCCTGCCTTTAATATAGGGATCCTGTAGCCTGGCTTCACAAATACCTTAAATCCTTCTCTTAAGCACTAATAATACTTAATAAAAGTTTTATGAGCAAGGTACATTTTAGAGTAAATTTTCATATCCATTTTCATTTTAAAAAGATCATCAAGCAGCAAATGTATTCATGGCAGAACAAAGTAATTTAGGAGAGTCACAAAAAATGGCCCTGGCCCCCTCTGAAATAGTAGGAGAGCGTTGATTTGGCAAAGTGACCAGTGGGGATGGGATTCAAAAACTTAATTCAGCATGAAGGACTTGAGAGGGAAGAAATTCCCACTTGCCTGCTAAGCTTATTCCTCTGCCTGCAGGGGTGAAGCAGAGCCTGGTTCATAAGGCTGCCCCAAATATCCCTGGAGCTGGACTGCTCTTAGGGAATTCCTTAGGATCAGCATTAGCTGGGTCTGTGTAGATGGGACTGTTTGGGGAGCAGTTGGAATTGCCATCAGAACAAGTCCTTGGGTGGGATTCATTGGCCAAAATATTGTCATTAGTTGCCATTTCAGGCAGCCAAGGGCAGCCTCTCTTTGCAGCTGCTCCTCCAGGAGTGTGTCCCAGCAGTGCAGGTGTTTTGGAAACTCCTGGCATCTAAAAGGCACCAGGTACCTTCCCTGAGTTACTGCCCTCTTGAGTATCCAAAAAAGAGTCTTTTTGTTATCAACCTCCTGCTGCCAGCACTCGACAGCAGCTGCTTTATTATGCCTTAAATGTTGTCCTGCTGTGCTCCTCACTTCACTTCTCTGAGCCCATCTGGCATCTGTTGGCTCTCTGGGACAAGGAACAGTTGGAAACTACTTACAAATTGTGTTCAGACCCACAGAATAGTTCCCAGAGGGAAGGGAACCTCTTTTTCCTTTTGCCTCACAAGTCAGAGGTGTTAGAGGGTTGTTCTGCAGTGTTTGGGCAGAATGCAGCATGCCAGTCCTGTATCCCTGGGAGCTCCCTTTATCCTTCACTGAGCTCCCATGAACTCATCCCTCCTGGATCCCCTGGCTGGAGCTGCAGGAGCCAGGCTGCCCAAGCAGGAATGATGCTGGTGTGCTGGGCAGGGCTGGGTGGGAGATGGATTGGGGATTTCCAGGCTGTTTTTTTAAAGATGTGTAACAATTCATACATTTAGACTTGTTTGGCAGCAAAAGAACGTTCATTTCCTTTGAAAAACTGAGTGTTGAGGTGGAAAAGTCTGTGGGGGACATTGCTTTTTTTTTTTTTTTTTTTGTTTAAAAGAACATCAAGGAACTTTGTGTAGGTCTAAATTACTTGCACAAAGGACAGGTAGGGGTTTGTAGTGGACAGTTTGGCTGATGAAATGTGAATCCAACTTTCACCTTGTTGACAAGGGCCCATCAGGGCTCAGAGGGCAGAAAATACTGCAAAATTTTGCATCTCACATGGCTGTTAATCACAGACTTGAAGAAACAGGACTGGAAGGAGTTTCCAGAATGTGTCCCCTGCCCCTGTGAAGGCTGAGGTTGTCTTTAAACTCATCTGGAGAGTGTCTGCCTCCCCTTTCCTGAGAAACCACCAGAAAATGGAAGTTTCACACTCTCCAAGGCAATTTGTTCTACTGCTTTAACTCTCCTTACAGCCAGAACATGTTCCCTTGTGCCTCACCTAAATCTCCTGTGCTGCAATTTCCTCCCATTATGTCCTGCCACATTCCCTGTGGATGTGATGAGCACTGTAGTACTTCAGACTTTGAAATAGTTCTTTAGATACCTGGGAGTGTTGTCATTACCTGAAGCTACATGTATCCATTTAGTTTAATCCATTTCAGAGGAGAAATGTAACCTGAAGTCATCCTGATGTCAGGAGATTTAAAAAAGAAAAAAAGGACAGGCCACAAGAGGGAAGGTATTTAACAGAAACCAGCTGCTCTGTGTTGAGCAAATAAAGTATATAAAGTGCAAGTAAATAAAGCTTTTGTATTCATATGTGTTCTTTCCACTTGAACTTCTCAGATTGTAGAATCACTGGGAAATTTTTAGATGGATTTTTCAAGTACCCTTCCAAACAAGAACTGTTTCAAAATATGATGAAAGTTTAAAAATTATGTCTTTTGATGTCTGAAATAAGGAGTCATTACCAAAGACAAATTGTTTGTCTGGGTGTGCCCTGCACCTGAGAGAATGGCAAATGTCAAACCCTTCACTTTGAACTTTTCCACAGAGGTTTAAATAAGAGCATTAATGAAAGTGTGACCCCTCTCATCACCTGCTGCCTTTTTCTCTTGCAGGAATCTCCTTTATGTGTATCCACAGAGCCTTAACTTTGCCAACCGCCAGGGATCTGCCAGGAATATCACAGTGAAAGTGCAGTTCATGTATGGAGAGGATCCCAGCAATGCCATGCAGGTGAGGGGACTGCTCTGTGCTCCTTGGGAAGGGCAGGACACTCTTTGCAGTCAGGAAAACCCTGTGTCAGAACCTCTCTGAAATGCATTTCAAAAGTTCAGAGGAATGGAAAATTGTATTTCAGAGCAAAGAGTGAATTTGTGTAGAGTTTGCAAGGTAACAGTGCAGCAGCTGGAATTTTAACATGAGATTGTTGATTGTAAGGGTGGTGAGGCCCTGGCAGAGGTTGCCCAGCAAGATTCTCCATCCCTGGAAGTGTCCAAGGCCAGGTTGGATGGGGCTTGAAGCAGCCTGGGATAGTGGAAGGTGTCCCTGTCTGATTCCTGGGATGGGATTTAAATTCCCTTCCAACCCAACCCATTCTGGGATTCTGTGTTTGCAGCAGACACTGCTCATGGTGGGAATAGAAGCTTTGCTTCCATGACAAAAGAATTAAAGGTGACAGCTTTGTTCAGGGCCAGCAGTGATGCCCACTCAGAGAGGATCTGTGCAGGGGTGGTTCCATCCATCAGTTCTGCCATGTCTGTGTCCATGTGTCACTGGAGGTGTTCAAATTGTGCCTTTTCAGTGACTGAGTGAAGTGCTGCCTGTAAGTGAAGGGGCAGGGAACAAGCAGGTATAACTGTACAGGTGCACAATAAATGGAGCTCTAAATGTCTCTGCAGGATTATGGAACAAATTATTGGCACAGTTTTATAGGGGAGTTCCTATGTTTTTCTCCCTCTTTTTGTAGGTCATCTTTGGCAAATCCAGCTGTCCTGAGTTTTCCAAAGAAGCATACACAGCTGTGGTGTATCACAACAGGTAAAACACTGTGTGGAAGTGCAGTTAGCAGTGACTGGTGTTAATTATTTAACAATCAGTGTCTGGACAGCACTCACAGTGACTGCGGTGCCAGTTGATTCTGTCCTTAGAGTTTTGTGACCACTAGGAGACAGAGTCTTTGTTTGCTGTGGTACAAACCAGCTTTGTGTGATCCTGAGCACGTAGCCCAGCTCAGCAGATGCTCCAAATACAACTCCAGTCAGTAGTCATGAAGATTTATGGTCCAAACTCATGGTAGCCAGTGCCCCTGTTGTTTCCTTGGAGCCTTTTAGACATTAGCTACAAATTGAAACTACTTGGTCTTGAAAACAATTCCATTGCAGCTGAGGTGAGGAGTGCTGAATCCAGCAGGAATATTTTCCTGGTTTTGCAGCTGTGCCAGGGAGAGATGTTCCAGGGGAGATTCCTGTCCTGCAGGTCAGAGCTGTGGCAGTGTCCACATTGAGACAAGAGTTTATTGCTCATGTGGTTCCTGTGTGAGGAGGAGGCTGCTGTCCATTTTTTGTGGATTAGAAGTTTTTCCAGTCCTTGGTGATCAGAAAGAGAACTTCAATCCCTTGGGATAGCCCATGAGCTCCCTTCCCTGCAGATCCTTTAAATCAAAGGGTTCAGTCTCGAGCACAAGGTAGCAAACCACTGTGGGTGGCTCAGCTGAGGCTCTGCTCTCTGCACAGATCTCCTGATTTTCATGAGGAAATCAAGATTAAGCTTCCAGCCACTTTGACAGACCACCACCACCTGCTTTTTACATTCTACCACGTCAGTTGCCAACAGAAACAAAACACACCCCTGGAGACCCCAGTCGGCTACACCGTGAGTGTCTTTCCATCCCTACATTTTTCAGCACAGGATTCATTCAAATGCATTTGCTGGCTCTTTGTTCAGCATCCCTGTGAACTCATATCCCATTGGAGAGCTTCAGAAATTGGCAAAAGCTCAAAGCAAGCCTTAAGAAACGTGTGGTTTTGTTTTCTTCTCTTCCCAGTGGATTCCAATGCTTCAGAATGGTCGGTTAAAGACGGGTCAGTTCTGTCTCCCTGTGTCATTGGAAAAGCCACCACAGGCTTATTCAGTGCTTTCTCCAGAGGTGAGCTGAGTTCTGCCTGCTGGAAGCCAGCAGAATACACATGAGAAAAAATGAGAGGATGTATGTGTACATATCTGTGCGTGTGCATTTATTTATTTCTTGAATACTGTTACATTTAGACAGAATTTTAGTGTTTGTGTGTGGTGCTGTGTGTGTGATCTGACCAAAATAAATGAAAACAAATTAAATTGTAATTTAATCTCTGTCACATTCTTCCCACAACCTGCAGGTTCCCCTCCCTGGCATGAAGTGGGTGGATAACCACAAAGGGGTTTTCAATGTGGAAGTTGTTGCTGTGTCATCCCTCCACACTCAGGTACGTGTCAAGAGCAGTCACTGGAATAAAATAATAAAATAATCTCCTGACAGTTGAACACTGTCAGAGTTGATATTGTGAAGGATGTAACAATCCCTTGTAGTGAAATTCCAATCTCATTTTCAGTTCTGAGCCAGCACACCTGTTTTTCCACATTCTGCTGTGAGTATATTTGAGAAGTTCTGCTTAAAAATATGAGTGGTTTGGCCTTTATTCACTGGAGGGTGAATGGCCAACAGTGTTTTCAGACCTCAGCCTGTTGTGTTTGATACAACAGCTCTAACACAGCCAGGCAAATGATGTTTTCTTGTTTTCTTGTTCTGTTTTCTTGTTCTTCCCTTTCCCCTCCTCCTCTTTCGTTTCTCCCTGTACTTCCTTTGTCTTTGATCTGAAAATAAAGATGACAATCATTTTGTTTAATCATTTCAGCTTTTGTTTTATTAATTCTCACTCTGTCATTTTGATGGGGTTTGTGTATTTTATTTGTGCTGTAAATAGTAATGTGATTTTAGTGCATTTTTGTCTGGTTTTTCTAAGAATACACAGTCTGTGAGTCCTCTAGTTTTGCCTTGATAACTTTTAAAGTAGATTTAGAATTAAATACGGAGAGATCTCTCAAAGATGTTGAGTTTCTGCTAATTTTGTGAGATTTAATGGCCAGATTGAAAAATGAGGGTGAGAACCCACCCATGAGAGACAAATCCATAGAAAATGAAGATATTTTGGAGATTCTTGCTGATTGTTGGCTTTTTGCTTGTTGTAGGACCCTTACCTTGACAAGTTCTTTGCACTTGTCCATGCTCTGGATGAGCACATGTTCCCTGTGCGAATAGGAGACATGAGAATTATGGAAAACAACTTGGAAAATGAACTGAAGAGCAGCATTTCAGCTTTAAATTCCTCTCAACTGGAGCCGGTAGTGCGATTTCTTCATCTCCTGCTTGACAAACTGATCCTTCTGGTAGTAAGACCTCCTGTCATTGCAGGCCAAATAGGTATTTTATTTAAAGTTTTATAGAGAATTACATAGCTGAAAGTTTGACACTTCCAATTTTATCATATTTATGTTGAAGTAAAAAAGTCCATTTTTATGCTTTATTTTAGTGCCACTAATATACCAAGTGTCTCCCAAATAAAACATGCTGGCATCCAGATCTGGGGTGATATACACAGGAGCAATATTTAATATTTAATAGAAAGCTTCTAAGAAGGACTGGGAACTTGGTGTCCAAATTGAGCCACCAGAAAAGAGCCTGATTTTCCTGGATGCTCAGCATGTTTTTAGCATTGGAGCTTGTTAAAGTGTCTCCATCCTGACAAAAAGTAGAGATTTCAACCTTATTAGTCACCTTGGAAAATCTGGAAGTAGGTAAAGTAGGAAAATACAGATGCTGGATCTGATACTGCCAGCATGAATAGTCCCTTCTTTTCCTCCCTGTGAAGGGCTAAGCTCTGGGAGTACAAAAAAAATCTCAAATTTAAGTCAGGATTAGATCCTTAGTATTTAAAATAGCAGGTTTTGCTGATTTTTTTTGTAGGAAACCCGAGTTTGTACATGGTGGAATATAAGGATCTAAGACTGTTTTAAAAATACTTGTAAAAATATTTTCTTAGTCATATAAATTTTTTATTTATTTCATCTTTCTGGGAAAGAATTTACCTGCATTTTAATTTTATATTTTGAGGTTCTTTCACTCTTTCAGTGTTCTGTATTGGTTTAGTTAGTTTGTGTGAAATATTGTGGACATTAGTGAGTGGATTTATTTAAAATAAGATTTTCATTCTCTAGCTACTGTATTCTCCATCCTTAATTTTTTTTTAATATCTACTTCAGTCTGTCTGTAGATTTTTGTGCTCATTTTCAGAACAACTTTTTTCTTAAAACCAAATGAAATTGTTCTTTTGATACAGCTTGTATTTTGGTTAAGGCTTAAATAGAGGAAATAATTACATGAGAAAAGCATGATAAATATCCAAAGAGTATTATCCAAAGGGAATTAAACAAAGACTTGATCTTGTTACCATTGCAGTTGATGACTAAAGTTGGGCTGGTTCCAGAAATGGAGCCTAAATTCATTAAATTTATTATTAATAAGAGTTGATCACTGGAACAGCTGTCCTGCTGTCAGGCTGGTTAGACGTGGTTCAAGCACCAGGCTCAGTTTGGGATAGAAATGCTTGCTAGGCTCTGAGAAGCTCCAAATCCCCTGTAGGAGGTGGATGAGCAGCACATTGAGGATTTCCCCTGGGTCCTGCTGCAGTCTAAAGCAAACTCTCACTTTTTGCTTTCAGTTAACCTGGGCCAAGCATCTTTTGAGGCGATGGCATCGATCATAAACAGACTTCACAAGAACTTGGATGGCAACCAGGACCAGCATGGCAGGAACAGCCTTCTTGCTTCCTATATTTATTATGTTTTTCGCCTACCCAACACCTATCCCAACTCACCATCACCAGGTAGCTTTTTTTCTTTCATTTTATTTAATTTTATTTGTTAAAAGAAGGCAGAAGCCACTTGCTGGCATGTGCTCCTGAGCTCCAACTGCATGGCTGCTTCCCTGCAGGGCCCTGTCATTAATTTGCCACTGTAGCCACTTAAAAGATGAGTTTAATTACTGTTAGTTGTGTCAGAGATTTAATTATTTGATGATTTTGAGTAACTGACACTCCTAAATGGTCGTGAATTACAGCAAAAAAATGAGGTTTTAGGGTTTTTTCTATGAGACAGGTGTGATGCACTCCTGGCCTGTCATGTTTCCCAGTCTCCTTCACAAGAACTTTTATACTTTAATCCAGTTCCAGCAAAAGTTGAAACACTGACTGGATAGAATAGATATCCAAAGGGTATTATCCATCAATTAAACAAAGACTTGCTCTTGTTACCATTGCAATTGATGACCAAAGTTGGGCTGATTCCAGAAATGGAGCCTAAATTAATTGAATTTATTATTTATATAATATTTTACATATTTTAATGCATATATATACATATATATACATACGTACATGCATATATATATATGAAACGTGTTTTTATTTTACATATACATATAAAATATAGACATTATATATTTAAAGCAAGAGTGTAAAATACTAGAAAACACATGTCTGGGTACAGGAGGGAAACAAATTAATCCCAGCCCTGCTGAGAACATGGGATTGGAAAGAAGTGGGGTGAGTGACAGTCATGGAAAAGCAGGATTTGGAAGGAATGTTCATGCACAGAGTGGGAAAGCTCTGAGAGGTTCTGGGAAGGTTTTGTACCTAAAACTGTGCCCACCTTTGGTGGGTTCTGAGTGTGAGGTCTGGAAAGCATTCTGTTAGTAAGGACAATCTCACAGGGAGCCTTTTGCTTCCCAGGGGATAAAACAGATTTTATTTCTGTGCTGGAGAGCTGAGCAGGGCAGGGCTGGGTGTCCTGAGGGGGTCTGGGTGAGGGATGGCCAGACTGAGTGGACAGGCCTGGCTGTCCTGAGAGGGTTTAGGTGAAGAATGGCCAGACTGACCAGGTAGGAGAGGTCTGTCTGTCCTGAGGGGGTCTGGATGATGAAGGATGGTCAGACTGACCAGACAGGCCTGGCTGTGCTAAGTAGGCCTGGATGATAAAGGATGGCCAGACTGAGTGGACAGGCCTGGCTGTCCTGAGGGTGCCAGACTGAGCAGATGTCCCCACAGGTCCCGGTGGCCTGGGTGGCTCAGTGCACTACGCCACCATGGCCAGGTCGGCCGTGCGCCCCGCCAGCCTCAACCTGAACCGCTCGCGCAGCCTCAGCAACAGCAACCCCGACATCTCCGGCACCCCCACCTCACCTGACGACGAGGTGCGCTCCATCATCGGCACCAAGGTACCTGTCTGTCCTGCCAGGGACCCCCAGCACCTCCCCTTCCTTCCTCAATACCAGGGAAGGCCGTGGGGGGTGTCCCAGCCCCTCCTCAGCCCTTTCCCGGCAGGTGCTGTTGGCACCACAGGAACAGCACCCCTTGGAAGTGTTCTGACTTGTTGGAGCCATCCTGGAGTGCTGCTTCTGAGGGCAGGAGTCCTTCTGGATTTGTCTCCCCCTCACTTTTTGCATGGCCAGCAGCCGAATCCTGTGCCCAGCTCTGTTGTGTCTCCCCAAACCTTGCACCCTCTTACCCATTCTTCCCTCCCAGCCCCAAACTCCCTCCTCTCCTCTGCATTCAGCTGCTCAGATTTCTCTACTCCTCGTGTCCAGAATGGGTGTCTTGCACACAGCAGGAATATTCCTGCCCCGCTGTGTGCCCAGAGAGGATTTGGGATGGTTGGTGAGAGGCACAGCTGAGCTGCAGGGGGACTGACTCCCACTGACTCCCCACAGCACAGAGTGACATTGCAGTGTGGATGCAGAGCATCCAGCACGGTTGTACTTGAGGGATCAGTAAATGCAGCTCCTCCTGCTGACTTCTGACTACACAGAACCACCACAGTCCCAATCTGAGCATTTTGTGCCTCAAACAGCTGGGATGAGCCAGGACAAAGCAGTGTTGGTAATTCCCTCCCTTGAGAGGGGTGCCTGAGCTGCTTTGGGGTTCTCTCTTTTATCTTTTTTTATTTATTCTTCAAACTGTGATAACTTCACCAGGGTGAGACTCTTTCACACCATGACCTTTCACTCTTCCAGCAGAGGTGAATTCCTAAACCCTTTCAGGGAGCTGTTAAATTCCTTTGGAAGTTTAGGGAGCAAGGTTGTTACCAAAGCCATCACCCTGAGCAAACAGGCTTGACATGGCTGATGCTGGGTTTTATAAGAGCAAGAAAAACACAGTTTCAGGAAGAGGTTACCAATTTTAAACTAATAACAACATCATTTGCTGACCAAATAAAAGGCTGAAGAATTGTGGGTAGGCAAATGATTATTTCTTACATCAAAGTCTGGATTTAGAATTCTTGAAATATTTTAAAGACCACTTCAGTATCTTGCTAATTAAACAAGCCTGACCTTTCGTGAAATGCCACAGGCACTGATGTGCATATGGAATTTACCCAGGCTATCAGAGGTTTAACGTGTGCTGGCTTGGTGACTAATGTCACAATACAAAATGAAGAGAGATTTTCTTCCAGAGGTGTACTCCAGGCTTTAAAGGAAAATCTATCCCATGGATAATTGTTGAGGGAAAACTTTCCTTTAGGGTAGTCTGAGCATCACGAATTAACCTCAGTCTGGCTATACAGACTTATGGTTGAGTATAATTATTTCTGTTTCTTAATATCAGTAGACAAAAATAAGATACTTCTTGAGATGCTGACATGAGTAAAAGGGTGCAAAACTCCTTATTGTTTCTCCAAGTAATGGCTTAAGGAATAATCCCAGATAGATTCTAATTTGAAGTGCAGGTTCCCTATCACAGGAAGTTTCCTGCTTTAAAACAACTCAAATTGTGGGTTTTTTGTTGTTTGAGGGAAGTCTTCAAAGTTCAATCTTGTGTTATTTTTTATTCTAATGTAAGGTATTTAGAGGTGTGGTATAAGTGCTTAAAATCTCCCTTATCACCTTCTTACTTCATTTTGAAGACTCTTTACAGGATGTGGAAAATTTCTGTTTATTGTCACAGCAGAGGAGGTTTAGGTCTGTCACTTGTTTTGCCATCATTTGTGAATTGAAGCCATGTAAATTTTATTCCCTACTAAAGAAAATGTATTAAATGTCTAAAAAGACATGTTTAAAGAGATCCTGAAATGCTGGAAATGTGCTGGGAAAAACCCAGAAGATGTTGTGGAGTTTCATTGCTCTGCCAGTGGATTTTCACAGATGTGGGTTATGTTCCTGCACAGACCCAGCTGCAGGTTGAACCCCAGGGGCAGCACAAAATTTAACAACAGCTTTGGGAACTTTGGAGTGGCTCTGCCAGGCAATAAGAAGCTCTGGTACACTTTTGTTTTCTGAAGAGGAAAGAATCCTTCCCTTCCCAGAATTTTACCAAATGGCTTTTGCATCTGTAAATGCAGTGCATGTTTAATTGCTATCCTCAGAACCAGAGTGACAAGATTAGGAAATTCTGAGAGAGAAGTGTGAGGGGGATAAAGGCATTTTCAAAATTAGACCTGATTTTACAAAACAAGAGCTTAGTTCAGCATTCTGCAAAGCCCTTTCAACTTTAAATCACTGTAAGCAAAATAAAGCATGTTTATGGGGCTGAGCAGGGCACAGGGCTTTGATTTATTCCTGCCAAAAAGTAATTGAGATTAAAACACTCTCCTTATGTGTTCAGTATTTTTTTTATTGGACATCTTAAGCAAAATTACAGCACTGCTGAGCTCTGCCTCGAGGAGCTCGGTGGATTAATGGTTTGAATCCCAGGTTACAGCTCTCATGCCAGGCTCAACCTTGAAGTGGGTTTTAGTTTGCTGAGAGAAATAGATGGTTTGGCTTGGTGGATTTTGCAGGTGATGCTGCTCACAGGGGTGAAATGGGCTGCACCTTTGCTTTATATATTGGGAAAAAGCCCTAAGTTGGCAGAGAAGTGAGGATGGAAGCTCTCACTCAGGTGAGGTTTGTCAAAATCAATGTGTGGTATTTATAAGGAATTATGTCTGTCAGAGCTGCTTCCTGGGACGCAGGGAAGTCCACTCCATCCCCATGAATGTTCCTGATTTGGGAGCAGCCTGGGTGACAGCATAAGTTTAAATTTTTCCTTCTTTCTGAGTGTCTCAAGGAGAAAAGAGCAGAGAGAGGAGGGATCCACAGTAATTTTGCCAAAATGACCCATTGCAGTAGAATCTGGAGTACAGGCTGGATAGAGCTTTTGAAAAGCAGGATGATTTTTCAAATGTTTTGCTTGGGAAAACAGGCTGGTTCTAGAAGAGGTACGTGCTCTTTCCTCCCTTTGCCACAGAGGAAATCCCTGAGTGTCTGTGTGAAATCCTGTCCACTGGATTATTCTGCCAGCAGTGCTGGACTTTAATTCCATGGGCAGGGAACCCTGTGAGGGTTGACAGTCATCCTCTTCTGTTTCCCAGCATTTCTGTAAGAATTGTAGAGTTTATGAACTCCAGGCTACCCTGAAGGTGCTGGAAACCTCAGAGAGCATCCTCACATCTCAGCACCAGTTTTCCTCTGTCACAGTGTAAATCTCACCTGGCTCCATGGGAATGGGTTTAAACTGAGCAAAGGACAAGTGGGATTTTTCAGGAGGAGGAGAGTTTTTGAATGTCAAGCATTCCAGACAGGACAGGCCAGACCAGAGCTGCTGACAGGATTAATGTTCTGTATGTATGAGATATAAAGCAGTCCTCTGGACTCAATGTCTCGACAGGCACTGGGAACTCAGGCTGCCCCAGCAGTTCTAAGTGCTGATTGTCTTGCAGTGTACTCACTTTGATTGCTTGTAAGGACTGAACTTTGACTACTGTATGGCATGCAAAGTGTAATATTTCTTTCCTTTCCCAACTGCTTTCTATTACATGCCCAGGGCTTAGACCGCTCCAATTCCTGGGTAAACACTGGTGGTCCAAAAGCAGCCCCATGGGGATCCAACCCCAGCCCAAGTGCAGAATCAACACAGGTGGTGTCTTCGGTAGAGGTTTTTCTGCCTTTGTTTTCCCTGATGTTTCCCTGTAGAATATCTCCCTTTCAGTGCATATTCCAGTTTTGGTGGTTTCTTTTTTTTTGGTTTTGTTTCCCATAATTGTTTATTTGAAAACTTTTGAGTTTGATTTTATAAATTCTCATCTTGTCCCCCACCACCCCACCACACTGCATGAAAAACCTCTGATCTCGTGAACGTGTCCCCTCCTTTCATTTCAGTGGTTGCTGGTCTGTGAAATGTAAATGCTGTGATTGCTTTTGTTTTCTTTTTTTCTCTTTCTCTCATGCTAGTTTCAGCTTCAGGTGGAGCACATTTCTAAGTGGGAACATTAATCACAGCTTCATAGTTTTGTCCATGTTTGCCATTCCTTTTGATGTCGTGAACCATTTTGCCATTCTCATCAAGCATTTAGTACTCATCGTCCAGTAATCCTTCATGACTTGTTTGAGTGGAATATTGTGAACCCAAATTGATTGCCACATATGAAATTCTCTCTTAAAGCTTGTCAGTTTGAGTGCTGGAGGCAGTGATTTGCCAGGGCCAATTGCATTGTTCTGTGTTGCAAAGTATGAAAACTTTACAGCAGCTTCAGTCAGGAAGAGTTTATTTATTTAGCCCCCATTGCCTGCTGCTCTCCACTGCATGGTTGCCTTGAACGTACCTCTCAACTGCTCCTCCTTCCCAGTTTATCAGCCTTCCCAAAATATTTAGACCAAGTTCACATGCTCTCATGGCAAATTATTTCCATCAGAAGCAGAACTTGAGTGATTTTCTCCTTGCCCGTGGCAGCAGCAGCATGGGTGTGGGTACATCTTCCCACTCTTGGCCTCTGGTAGATTGAGAGGTATGGGCTGAAATTCCAAGTATTCCCTGTGCATGCAGATAAAATGCAACAATGGAAAAGTTTCATGCTTTGCAGCATTGTCTTTGTGCATCAGAACATGCAGTTCTTTAAATAATCTGTGTCTTAAAACCAATCAAAATTGCTGTCGTTTTGTTTAGACCCAATCTGTAAATGGCTAAGAGTTTGAGAATGCTTAAAAGCCTGTAAAAACCTTACAGTTGGAAGAGTATTTTTTGTAAACTTTCGTTGTCCTTGAGCTGCAAAACCCATCCACGGCAAACTTTAATGTCCTGTCATCATTCATTCATCTCCACTCCGTAGGCTACGGATCGAAGTTGTAATCGTATGTCTTCGCACACTGAGACGTCAAGTTTCTTACAAACATTAACAGGACGATTACCAACCAAAAAGGTAGATTTCAGTGGAGACAATTGATATTGTGGGGCAGGGAGGTCAAGTCATTCTGAAAACATGATGCAATTTATTCTTTTATTTATAGCCTGATTTTTTTCTTTTCCCCCCCTCTGAGGTCATTAGGAACTGCTGGTGCTTAACACCTCTGAATATCCAGGCTGTAGGAAAATATGAAGTATTTGGAATTGAATTGGGAAGAATTAAATGATCAGGAGTTGCTTGTCTGATTTAATGGCCATAGTGTTTGGGGCCAGTTTATTACTGCCTTTCAAAAAATATGAATAGCACTGTCTAGACATGTAAATGATACACCTTGTGTGCAAAATGAAAATGTGTTGGATGGCTCAGTGTGCTGAGCTCACTTATCCAGGTGTTAATCCAGAGAGACTCCAGAAAGGGAATGGGAGTCACTTGGAAAGTGAACTCCCTGACAGGAAATGAGAACCTTGTAAACAATGTCAGAAAGGCAAAATGCCAGAGCTTTTGTGTAAAGAAAATGTGGCCACTGCCACCGTCAGTCTGTGGGTTGGTCGTCCCAAGAATAGAAATCCAAGCACTGTTTGAGCCCCATTTTTCTTTCTTAGTGTTTTAAGTCCTTTCTCACAGTAAATATACATCTTTGTACAAATCACTTTATATGTCCACTTTTTACTCCTTTTTCCTGCGAGAATCAGACCAGGCAGAAAGGTAGACCTTTTAAACTAAACTAATTTGAGCACCAACCTTTTTTTTAAATTATTATTTCTTGGGGGCGGGAGGAAAATTCTTTTGACACTTGAGATTAAATCCTGGAGCGAGATGCTGTGAAACGTTTCTCACATCACATGTCATAACCTCATCCCTCATTGTTAGCTGGGGATTTCTTTATGGGATGCTGCCACTGCTGTCATGTCCTGAGTTATTTAGTTTGCTTAACTCATTGTTTGCCATACTTGCCATGGACCGTGCTGACATTTCTCATGGGGGCTGTGTTGGGAGCTGCTCTGGAGGCTGGGGCTGACTCTGGTTTGACTCTGTAGCTTTTCCACGAGGAGCTGGCCCTGCAGTGGGTTGTGTGCAGCGGGAGCGTGCGGGAGGCGGCCCTGCAGCAGGCCTGGTTCTTCTTCGAGCTGATGGTAAGCAAACACCTCCCTGATGTCTCCCAGCCCCTGCTTTCAAACAGAACCAGCAGCAGCTGCAAGTGGCTGTGCTGTAATTTATATCCCCCTAGGTGAAGAGCATGGTGCATCATCTGTATTTTGCTGACAAACTGGAGGTGTCGAGGAAGAATCGTTTCCCAGAGCGCTTCATGGATGATGTGACTGCACTGGTCAGCACAATCGCTGGTGATATAGTCTCCCGCTTCCAGAAGGTGATGGCAAACAATTACACTGAGCCCAGCTCAGACACCAGCCCTGCTGCCTCTTGTTTTCTTGAAAACACACTGGGTTCTTATCTGCTTTCTGGTTTTCTCTTCCTTCCTTCTCTCCAGGACACGGAAATGGTGGAGCGGCTCAACACCAGCCTCGCGTTTTTCCTCAATGATTTGTTGTCCATCATGGACAGAGGATTTGTGTTTTCTCTTATTAAGACCTGCTACAAACAGGTGAATGCAGATAAACGTTGTGGCTTAACTGAACCATAGCAGAGCCTTTACTGTTAAATTTCTCTGGACAGACAGTAAAATATGGACACAGAATTCCACTGTTCAGGTCTTAGAGCAGGGCATTCCAGGAGGTGATTCAGGGTTTACACCTCTCTGATTGCACTCTCAGCTGTGAGTTAGGAGTCACTCCCTGGAGTGAATGGACATGCAGCAGGAAGGGAGAATTACTCCCTCTGCTCACCACGTTCAGAGAATTGAATCAAAAATTAGTGGGGGGTTCTGTGAGAAAGCTCAGACTGTTGTGGTCTCTTAAGGACACACTGACCCTGGATATTCATATTGATCACTGAACTCCTCTTCCATCCTTTGGGGGATGCAGGGTGTCCTTCCCCATAAGGAGGGCTCCTCATTTGCAGTGTGACAGGGAAATCACCCTGAACCACAAAGTTTTGTTTAACTACAAACATCCATTCTGACACTGTGTACAGAGGAGATGACAAGGGATCAGTGAGAAGTGGGACTAAGCTTAGACTCATTTTCCCTGTAGAGTCTAAAACATTCTCTATAAGGGGCAAAAGAACAGCAAGAGCTTTTAAGATTTTAAGTTGCCTGCTGTATATTACATATATTATGTGTCATTAATTATATTTTTATATATAAAAGATATATATATAAAAACCAACCTGCATCCTGGAGCTGTTAGTGCATCCCACTGTGGTCCTCACAACTCCCTGCTGAAATCAATAGGATGTGGGAATTACAGAGTAAAAGAATGGTTTGGGTTGGAGAGGACCTTAAAGATCATCTTGTTCCAGCTCCTCAGTAGGTGAAGTCCACAGCTTATTTAAATATGACTGGTGTATAGATCTTGTATTGAGAGGTATCAGGACATCAGGAACTTAATCTCTGGCACAAAAAAACGTGCTGTGGACATGGGTGTGGCCATTTAGTGATAGCAAGCTCTCCAGTTCCTGCTTTGGGAGTGTTTTTGGGGAGCAGGGATGAGCCAGGAGGGCTCACCCTGCAGTTACACTCTTTTGGTGCTGACTGCAGTGCTGTGGGCTGGGTTTTGCAGGTGTCTTCAAAGATGTATTCCTTAACAAATCCAAGCAACCTGGCATCTCTGAGGCTGGACTTCCTGCGCATCATTTGCAGCCATGAGCACTATGTCACCTTGAATTTACCCTGCAGCTTGCTCACACCACCTGCTTCTCCATCACCATCTGTGTCTTCAGCCACTTCCCAGGTACTGAGAAATTTGGGAATGCAAGTTGAGCTCAGTGCTGAGAATTAAACTCTTAAAGGCAGTTGTATCACTGTACCTTCAGTCCCTCTTGCTAATATTTTTGGAAGTGTTTAATTAGAAATCAGTTTTTTCTGCCACATAGGTTCTGATTTCTTTTGATCTTTTATTATTGAGGAAAGAGTGCCCATATCCTTCTCCTGGCAGTGACCACACATTGTCCTTAGGGACCTGGTCCCCTCTTATGTTGGACAAACAGAAATAAGTCATAAAAGAAAATATTTTGTCCAGTGTTACCCTTTTCTGGCAACACGAGGGACTTCTGAGCTCCCTGCAGAAAAAGTAATTTGAATTAGTGTGTCATTCAAGTGGATTAATTAGTTGCAAATCACATAAACTAAATCAAATTAAAGCCTTCTTCAGCCTGAATAAGAGCATCATTGAGTTAAAAGTTTAACCCATCCACTTTTAAAGGTTATTTGGTTTAACTTTCCTAACAGAGGAAGACAATAGCAACAAACAGAATTAATGGAAGGGTTACTGACCTGGGATGGAATTTATGTGTAGGTGTGCCTTGATCCAAACAAAAAAAGGAAAAAGCACGAGGTTGTCTTTAATTCTGAAAACTGCTTCTTATGTATTTCCTAAGCTTTGACTCAGTTCATGATGCAGCTTCTGAAACTTGATTTTTTCAGAGTTCTGGGTTCTCCACAAATGTCCAAGACCAGAAGATTGCAAATATGTTTGAGTTGTCTGTGCCTTTCCGCCAGCAGCATTACCTGGCTGGGCTGGTGCTCACAGAACTGGCTGTCATTCTAGATCCTGATGCAGAAGGGTAAATCTTTACAAAGTTTTGTTTTTCAAAGAGCTGTCTGTAATGGGAGATGCAAAGAAAGTCCTGGCATAGCCAGAATTTATATAAATTTGTAGGCTATGATAAGGAAAAGTTGATTTGAGAATCTTCTTTCTTCTTGCTCCTTGTGTTTCTTCCTTATCCCAGGCTCTGTAAACCTGATTTCAGTCACATTTTTCCAGCTAAGAAGAAGGGAAATGTTCCTGCTGGAGTCCTCAGATACCACAGGGGCACTGCTGGAGCTCTGAAAGGAAAATAGCTTTTCTCAAATGTAACAAGAAAATAATTTCCAACATTTAGGAAGTCTCTCTTGCTGATGGTTTTAAATGTTACAATATATTTTGCCTGTGGTTCTCCCAGCTCTTTTTTTCTGTAAATTATGCATTGATGAGGCCCCTGTGGGTTACACAAATAGACAAATAGAGTCAAGCATGCAGAGTTTGTCAGTGACTTGCCTGGCTTGTGCAGCAAATAATTTTTTGCTGTAGTCCTGACATCCAGTCTGTTCTTTGTGTTATTTAGGGCTGTTTTCTGCCTTGCCTCTTTAAAATGGGTTGCAATGGAAATTATTGATTGCTTCCACAGTCCTGAGTTCCCTCACAGACATTTTTCTCAAGGTGGACTCAGAAATATCAGCCAAGTCGACAAATGCTGATGATTCATGGTTAATTCTGCCCCTTTGCCAAGAGGTCTCTGGAGTTAAACATTCATTCTGTTTCCTCTTGGAGAAGAAAGTGATGCCATACACTGGAATATTTTCCTGTATATATACATAAAACACTGCAGTCCCATTTGTTTGGTCTGAAATGGAAAAAGCAGCAAATCTTTACCCATATGTGCTGTCCACAGAAATCCTTTTTGTGCCAGAGGAGCATCTGCTCACTGGTCAGAAGTCAGGCCCTGTCTCTGAGTGTGTCTGCCCTTGTTCTTCACAACCTTTCTGTTCTTTACCTGCCTACCAAGCCTGGCCCAGGATGGTAATCTCTGTACAGAGGAGTTTGCTGGTGTCCACTGGGGAGGCAACTCCTCTCTCAAACCTTGTCTAGCCAGAAAAAGCCCCCTGGTACCAGTTCAGCTCTGGAGATGCACTTTGAGCAAAGCTCCTGAATTTGGGGACAGATATATACCTGCAAAACATTTATTTTTTTACTGTTTTCCAGAAAAACCTGGAGTTTCAGGTTTGTTGACTTCTCAAGCTCAAACCCTCTGCATTTCTCCTGATAGATCTATCAGAGAAAGTAAACAAGTGTGTGCAGATCTGTTCTTCCCTTGCTGTGAAGACTTTTAACAGTCACACAGTATCACCAGCAGAGAGTTCACACTTGCCTTCCATAAAATATTGTGGCCACCACTGGAGAAAGCTCAGAATTGTTCCCAGTTCATTATCCTGCAGCAGGAGTGGAAAGGGCTGTTCATCTAGTTGCTTATTGTGTTAGAGACCTGCTTTAGGCTTTGAGAGGTGATCCAGAGCCTTAAATGTGTTCTGTCTTTGCTCTTTTTGCTCCATTAGCAAGATATGTTTAGTTCTAGCTCATTCTGTAAGAACTCTGGATTGAGTTGGACAGAAAAGGAGTTCCTTGCTGCCTGGAGGTGTGTGTTGGGTACATCCCTCAGTGTCACAGGGTACAGAGCAGCCCTGCAGAGCACCTGCAGCCTGGCAAACAGGACAAACAAAGCATGCAGGGGAAGGGATCCAGCTGAACGTGACAGTCCCAGCTGCTGGACCCTGCACAGTTGTCTGTGCAAACACTGCAGGGGTGCTTTGGCCATCACACACAGTGTCCACACTGCCCATCTTGGCTGAGGGTGCAGGCCAGAAGTGAGAAAATCAGAATTCAGCCCTCAGAGTTCAGTGCCACAGTCAGTTTTGCAGAAGTGTGGGTGGGTGTTGACAGAAATCCAGGCCAGGGCTGAGATAAGGGAGGGATGGAGGGAGGGCAGCGAGATCGATTCACTGCCTTATCAGGCAGGAAGAGCAGGGCTTGCATTTCCTGCTCTCCTCCATGGATCAATCCACCACAGTGCCCACTCAGCCCTGCAAAAGTGACAAAGAAATCCATGGATCCCTAGGTTGGAATTAGGCAGCGTTGCTTGGATGTTTTCCCTATCTGCCGTTTTATGGCCTGTGGGATAGTTTCCCTTGAATTTTTAAAAACATGATTTAGGTGCCACTCCTTCAAAATAATACAAAGACTTTTCTTTATCCTTAATCTGAAGGAACCAGTCACTTAAATAAGCTTTTCCTTCCTAGTTGTTAAGGCTCTCACTAATTACACAAACAAGCAATTGTAGGATCCCATTATGGCTTGATTAAAAGCCACAGGGAGGACCTGCAGCTCCAATAGCTGATGTCCTCCCAAGCTGTACTGCTGCCTTGTAGTCAACTTCAACCCCCCAAAAATCCAGTCAAAGCCTCTTTTTTTTTTTAACCAGAACTCACCTCTACTTTTCAGGTAAAGTGGATACTGCCTGAAATTCAGCACTTGTTTTAATACCTCAGGTCTGAACATTGCAGCTTATGTTTTGCTACTGCCTAATGTCTGAGCTTCCTTGGCTGCTTCATGCATGGGGTAAAGTGTCTTCTTGGCTGGTTTGCCTACAGAAGCAAATAGCTGCAGAGAGAACCTGCTATTTGCTCTGGGAGAGTTTTGCCTCTGCGTGGTGGCTGAGGGGATTGAAAGGAGCAGAGTCCTTGAGAGATTCAGGGGAGATTTTGTGTTTTCAAGGAGGGCCACACATGGTGTCCTATAGAAGGACTCTGCCAGTGTTTGCATCTGAATAATGACAGAAGCCATTTTGGCTGTTTTTCCTTCTATCCCTTCATGTCTTTGCCACTTTTTATCCAAAATTATGGATCTGTAGTCTCCTGTTTTGGTTCAGTAGTTGCATGGGGTAGGGTGGGGAGCTGAAGCAGAAACTTCCTGATTAAAGTAATGTTCTGGTTTAGAAAGGTTTGTCTCTGTAAATGGTGTTAAATAGAAACAAAAAAAGAATACAACAAATGGTTTTACTAAACCTGCTGTCCTCTCAAGTTTCTCTCCCTGTTTTCCATATTCTCTAAGTTTTTCTAAGAGTTTTTAGTAGATTCAATGTGTAGCAGTAGGGACTTTTGGGGTTTTTAAAGGAAAATACGAGAGTGTTCACATTATACTGGGTGTGCTATTTTTGCCCATTTTACAAGGCACAGTGAAAAACCAGCCATCTGTAAAATCCATGGGAGATCAAAAAAACACATGCAATGGCAGTTCGTGTGAAGTTAAAAATAAAAAACGGGATTTTTTCTTTTTCCCTTTTTGAAGGCCCTTAGTTACAAAAGAGAGTTTCCTTTGAAGATATTAACTAATGTGCATGACCCAACTGTCTTTTAACAGTTTGTTTGGATTGCATAAGAAGGTCATCAACATGGTACACAACCTGCTGTCCAGCCACGACTCGGACCCGCGGTACGCTGACCCCCAGGTAAAGGCCCGGGTGGCAATGCTGTATCTACCTCTGATTGGCGTGATCATGGAAACTGTGCCTCAGCTCTATGACTTCACAGGTATTTGATATTCCCTGCCTTGGCTATCTGCTCATCTGCTCACCAGACTTGGGTGTTCGGGTTCTAAAATTGAATTATGTATGACTGCCTTTGCTGTCGGATGAGGTTGTTTCTGAATTGTGATTTGGACGTTTTTTCGTGTTTGTTTTCACTTGCAAAATGTGCCTTCAATGCCTGTTAACACTCAAAAGTTGCATTTGCCCACTTGTTGGCATGAAATAAAAAAAAAAAGCAGTATTTTATTTTACATCTTACTGGCTGATATAAATGCATAGCCAGCTTCCATCTATATCTCAGACCTGCTTAAAAAGTCACCCCTCACACTGTACCCGATTCCTAAATCCAAAGGATAAGCAGAGTTCCTAATTCCAAAGGATAAGCAGAGTTCCTCTTCTTCCTCCTATCATGTGCTCCATCAGCAGTTCATTTTCAGGGGTGCTTTGTAAAGTGTCCCAAAGAGCAGCAGAGGTTATTTCAAATCACAGCATGGCATCCAATCAGGAATAATTCAGAATTTAGAGTTCACCTCTACATCCTTTGAGTTTAATGACATCATAAAGCTGCAAGGAAGGATTTGGAGTATTCAAAGGGACAAGAGGTCTGTTGTTAGAAGGGTTTGAGGTACCGAGGTTGTGTAGGTTGCATTTGGGAATTGCTTTCTTTGTTTTCATGCCCTCAAATCATTGTCCTGTTCTTTGCAAGACGCCTTGAGTGGGGTGATTTTCAGTTTGCATTCCCAGTTCAGTGAGACCAGCGCTGTGGATGCAGTCTGGGGGGTGAAGCCTAGGATTTGGGGCCTGCCTGAATTCCTGTATTTCTCTGCAGAGAGTCACAACCAGCGGGGGAGGCCGAGCTGTGTCACCGTGGACGATTACGAGAGCGAGGGTGGCAGCATGATCAGCCAGACAGTGGCCATGGCCATTGCAGGGACTTCTGTCCCCCAGCTCACCAGGCCCAGCAGTTTTCTACTCCCTTCTTCGGTACAAATCCATCCCTCCCCATTTCCTGACCCTCAGTCTGTGTCAACCAGCAAATACTCAGCAGGTTCTGTGGGGACCCACATCAGTTTGTAGTTGGGTGTGCAGAGGGGCAACAAGGGGAACAAAGCATGTTTGCATGTTGTTGTGTCTGTATCAGAGGGGCATAAGAAAATGCCAAGGAGGGATAGAAATCAACAAACCTCAGAAAGTGGGAGAATTCTCTTTCCTGATAAAGATTCTCTTGTTCTGAAACAATCTTATAAAAGCTCTGTGAAGTGCGGTAGTCACTAGGAGTTTTAAGCCCTAAGAACAAATTCTACCCCAGGTAAATCCCACCTAGCTGAATACAAGGAGGGACCATTTTCCCTATTCTCTGCACAGAGAGGGAATCCTGATTCTGGTAGCAGGCAGACCCTTCCATTTCTGCCTTCTCTTACCTTTACTCCAGGACCAGGACCCCATTTTGCTGGGATTTAGGTGCAGTCTCAGTGAGAGATAGATGCACAAGACAACATGGAGCCCCTCTGCTTAACCCCTAAGCTGCTGAGATTATTAGTTATCTCAAGGGAAGAAACTCACCCTCTGTGGTGTTTGGAATGTGTGGGTGTGAAGCCCTGTCCTGACCTGTGTTTCAGAGTGGCAGGCAGCACTCTACCTTCTCAACGGAGTCCAGCCGCAGCCTCCTCATCTGCCTGCTCTGGGTGCTGAAGAATGCAGATGAGAGTGTCCTGCAGAAATGGTTCACTGACCTGTCAGTGCTGCAGCTCAACCGCCTGCTGGACCTGCTCTATCTCTGTGTGTCCTGCTTTGAGTACAAGGTACTGCCAAGTTGGAACCTCCTGGAGTCCCCCCTGGGCCCTGCCGAGGACCTTTACACTCCCATCCTTTACACGACTGCAGAAAGGCATTTCCTGCTCCCTCCAAAGTATTTCCTGTACTCACAGTCCTAAGGCCAGGCTTTTCCCATGTTTACTTCCCAGCCATGTGAGCGTCCGTGCCTTGTTCCACTTCTCAAGCAGTTCGTGCTGCTTTGCCCCTCATCTGGGAACTGCTGCAGTGTCACTTTGAAAAGAGAGTTTTCTGCAGCAATGCTGGAATATGAGTGAATTATCTACCTACCAACTTAACCTCTATTCCTTTCTTACTGCATCTCTTTAGATATTTTGAGTTGTTAACTCTTAGCAAATATCCCAAATTGAAAGAATCTTCCCTCATGGTTTTGTTTGCTACTTGCAGGGCAAGAAAGTGTTTGAAAGAATGAACAGTCTGACGTTTAAGAAGTCAAAAGACATGAGAGCCAAACTTGAAGAAGCAATTTTGGGCAGCATAGGGGCAAGGCAGGAAATGGTCCGAAGAAGTAGAGGACAGCTGGGTAAGTAAAGGGGTCCTCTGTGCCATCCCTTTTTTCCAAAAGCTGCTCCTCCCATTCCCAACAATTATTTGCACCCATCTGTGGTGTGGGATGCAAAGAGGCCCCTAGGAAAGCTGTTTGCAGCATCCTTCCCTGGGTTTGCAAAATCTCTACATTTTTCCTAAATTGCAGGCAATTTATTTGTTACTTGATTGTCTTTTAAAGTCAGATCACATCTCATTTATGGGATGTTCTTGCCTTAATTTTTTCCAGTGTAGCCTCTTCTAGAGTGTCCTGTTCAAGGATCAGAGAGGAAAACAAACTGCCTGGTCTTGCTCTGACAGCTCTGAAAATGCCTGGACATTTCTGCTGACTTCAGGAGACTTGAAGTAGCTGTGTTGGGCTAACAGGCACCTTCTGATGATTTTTACTGTTTGTAAAACCCAGGAATTTTAGGAACACCCAAAATTCAAAGGGTGGCCCAGGGGTTAGGACAAGAATCAGAAATGTGGTTTTGTCTCCTGTTCTGCCCCATGAGCCTGTAACTGTGGGCTAAGGTGGATAAGTAGTTTAGAGCCATAATTAAGGAATCACTTCAGAGATGGGAACCTTTATTTTTTTCTTAATGTGCCCAGATTACTTTTATTACTTTAAATTCCCCTGCCCTCCCAGCAATGAAATTAAAAGATTGTGAGGTGGGAAAGGGGATCTTGGCACCACCCTGAGAGCATTCCTGGGTGCCAGGTGAGGACAGCAGTGTTGGATTGCTGAGGGTTGGCACCCTCAGGCTCCTTGTGCAGTCCAAGGAAGGGACTCCTCTCACCAGTGAGTGTCTCAGCTGCCTCTCTGTGTCTCTTGCCACTCAGCAGTGACAGAATTAGGGCCATGTAAACATCCTGGGTGAGTGCCACAGAGCCTCAGGCTCTAGAAAACCATCTTTGTTGCCACCTGCCACTTGTGAGCAGATCTGGAGCTGCTGCAGAAATGAGCATCAGCTGAGTGAGTGCTGTTGTTTTGCTGTTCCCCTGCAGAGAGGAGCCCTTCTGGGAGTGCCTTTGGAAGTCAAGAGAATCTGAGGTGGAGAAAGGATATGACTCACTGGCGGCAGAACACAGAGAAGCTTGACAAGTAACTCTGCCTTATCCTTCTGCTCTACCCATGTGCCAGGGCTGTGAGAGCAGGGTCCCCCTCCCCACAGAAGGTCACTGCCAGCAGCCACTCAGCCCTTGTGCCAGCAGGTTTGAGCCCTCAGGTGCACAGGGCTGGCATTGCAAAAAAAAAAAGCAAATAGCTTTTAACACTGCCCTCCCAACTCTTTGCCTTTCCACTGTCCCTTGCTTCCTTAGACTTCCAAATCAGATTTAAAGAGATTTATACAATCCATTACTGTCTTAAAACCCTGCCCTAAGCTGTAATTTAGAGGGAAGATCCATTAAGAGTTTCCACAGATAGCATTTATATCTCATGTCATATTTCCTTTATTCCATAAGAGCATTCTGGAGTTCTCAAAGCTCGCTTTCCTTTCCTGTCCTAATCCATCACTTTGATTGTTTTTCCACATGTGCTGTGCTTTTAGAAGCCACAAACTAGCCAGGTACTGTAGCATTGGTGTGCAGTTCTTATAAATTGCCATTTTGTACATCTGCAGACTCAATCATCACAGCGTTGTTTGTGATGCTTGGCAGAACTTCTCAGTGTGTGTGTGCAACTGACTGGAATGAGCTCTTTTGGCTTATTACACCCATTTCCTTGAAAATTCCCCTCTCTTGGTGTGGTTTAATCCAGAGGGTTCAGGAGTTTTGTTTGAGCTTTGCTGTGCACGTTTTCTGTCTCCTCAAATTGCAACCTGCAGTTTCCATCCTCCAGCAAAAGAATCATTCCTTATCCTAGGGAAGCAATCTCAGCCCAAGTGAAGCTTTGAAGAAACTGAGGAGTGGGGTCCTCAGAGCCCAGATGGAGATCAGGCCAAATTTTACTCCTGCAGATTTTGACTCTTTCTGGAGTAGAAAGCAATTCTTCACAGCCTTTAGTTGTTTTGTCCCACACAAAAGTGTAATTTCTCCTTATGACAAGTAGTGGCTTTTTGTCCAAGGCTCCAGTCCTGTGGAGTCATTGGGAAAGCCAAATAACCAGGGTATTTCAACCTGCTGATGAAGTGATGTAGATTTAAATTAGAGTCACACCAGGTTAAAATTTGTCTTGAAAGCCTCATGAGTTCACTGCCAGCTCTGGGTCTGAGCCCTGTCCTTCCCAGAAGGATCTCAAGTACACATTTAACAGCTGTGGAATTCCTTGGTGGTCAAAGGATGGTGTCTCACCTCACAAAATGAGCTCCTTAGAACTCTCTAGAACTGCTTTCTAACCCCTGCTTGCTGTGACTGGGTGTGCTGTGTCCTGTGTGTGTAGGTAGAGCCTGGCCCTTTGAAACCTCATAAACAAGACTTTCCACTCCAAGAGCTGTGCACAGCTTGCAGCTGTCATTTTATGCAGATGGTCTTATTTTATGTGGGGCCAGGTCCCCAAACTTCCTGTCCTGGAGATGTTGGGGTTGTGAGCCAGCTCCAGAGGATGTGGAGTGTGGCAGGGAAGAGCTGCTGCAGTACAGCTCCAAGAGCCAAATAATTTCTCCCTCTCTCTGTGTATTTTTCTGGGATTTTGGTCACTCTCCTGCTGGGATTTGGTGTGGCACGAGTCAGTCAGAAATGGCACCTGTGGCAGGGCAGGCCAGGGTTGGTACACCTTGCAGTACAGCCCTGGATCTCTGCCCAGTGCAGCTGGTGCCACTGGAAGGAGCTGGTTGTGCTGAATTCCTGGAGCCACACGTGTGAGTGGGTGTCTGGACTTGGCAAGGCTTTCCAGGAAAGCAAGTGCCTGACATGGAGCAGCAAAACCTTGTCCTTCTCAGAGAGAGGAAGCTGTGCTTCAAGCAGTAAATGCAGTGTAGCTTGGAGAGATAAGATTGCAGCCTGGCAGGCTGCACTGTGCTGCTCCCAGTGCAGGTTCCCAGCTCGTGTAGCACCACCGTGTGTCCACAGCCTGCAGCATAAAGCCACTTGTCCTGTTCCTGGTTGTGCTGTCGCATGCCTAACGATGCTGCTGAGCCAGTTTGGAGTTGGACTGGGCTTCTAAACTGTTGTTGTGTTCCTGGGAGAGTAATGAAGTGTCAGAGAGCAGTGTGAGCTCTCCAAGCATGATGAACGTGAAGCCTCTGTAAGTCTGTACTTGTGAAAAACTGAGTTTTCCTTCCTGTCCTCTCAGGGGTGCATTGAAATATCCTTGTAGTGTTGTCCAGTGATAAATATACAAACTGTGACTGGGAGTTCCCTGCTAGTAGAGAACATTTTTGACTGGAAAATATGTAGGTCTGTTCCTTAATCAGGAAGTAATTTTACTGCTTTGTTTTCTCTGATCAGGTCAAGGGCAGAGATAGAACATGAGGCACTCATCGATGGGAATCTTGCAACAGAAGCCAACTTGATAATTTTGGATACTCTAGAGATAGTTGTACAGGTGAGGTTGATAAGAAAATGGAGATGTAATGGCATTACAGTCACCTGGCCAAGCAGCACTTTGTTAAACAAAATTGTCTCAGTGCTGAGAAACCTGTTCAGCTGCAGCAGGAAAGGGGTGATGCCTGTCCTAATCCCAGCCTGGAACAATCTGGTTTTACATTACAATACCTTCCTTCAGTCTTGAAATTGAGAATTTGAAGATTTCCCCTCCTTGTAGTATAAGAAATAGTTATTCAGGAATGAACTGTAAAAATCTTGCCCTATCCCAAAGAGTTCCTCCAGTTCTTCCCAAATCACTGGTTTGCAGGTCAGCCTCCTGGACCTGTACTCACTTTGTCCCCTGATTTCTGTACAAATGGACCTGGGCATGGGCTGGGAGCAGGCAGGACCATGCTTCACAAATGCACTTCTGATCTGCAGAGAGATCCAGGAATCCCAAGGATTGTACTCTGTGCCTGAATAAACCCAGCCAGAGCCCAGCTATGGGCTTTGCCTCTAGCAGAACAATGTCCCCAAAGGTCAGAGCCTCACTGGGGACAAAGAACCCCCATTCCAGCTGCTCTGCCCATGGATCAGGTTCCTCACCTGGGGGTTGGCAGGCCCAGCTAAGTGGATAATTTCCCCATGCAAAGGGCTTTTGTTCAGAGTTCTTTGCTCTCTCCCACACACACAGGCACACAGGGGGTTCATTTTTCTCAGGGAATTTTGTTTTCTCTTTTCAGACTGTGTCTGTGACGGAGTCCAAGGAGAGCATCCTGGGAGGGGTGCTCAAAGTGCTGCTGCACAGCATGGCCTGCAACCAAAGTGCCCTTTACCTCCAGCACTGCTTTGCCACACAGAGAGCTTTGGTCTCAAAGGTGAATCCCCTGTGGGGGCAGAAATCCACCCTGAGCAGCACTGAGGGAGAAAGGCGCTGTTTCTTCTTTTGTATGGGGTCACTTTCCCAGGCAGTTCTTATTTTGGGCAGTATTAATTTTCAGGCAGAGTAGCCTGGCCTGATTTTCATGGGCAATTTCTGCATTTTGGAGTTGGCTGCACCAAAAAGTGCAGCTCGCACACCATGGATGGGATGGAGATTCCTACTGGCTGGCACTAGGTGGGAAGAGGCACCTGCTCAGTGGGGAGCTCAAGGCACAGGTGGGGTTTAAGCTGGACAAATCTCACTTTAAATGGATTTGTTTCCCATTTCTGTAGATGTGCTGGGAGAAGCTCGAACTCTTAAGCCTGAGTTTTTGGGAGTGGTGTAAATCAGTGTGAGGGTGTAGATGTAGAAGCAAGTTGGAGGAGAAAGTAAAATGAGCTGCTTTCCAGTGCTGCCAGTTTTGCCTTACTTAAAAGTGATTCAAATGAGCATCATTCCCCTCACAACAGAGGGTTTGAGCTTCCTCTCACTCACTGCTGCTGTTTATCCAAGTACTCCTTCCTGCCTGTCCAAGCACTGATTTCCTCCCCTGCTGTTTCCAGTTCCCTGAGCTGCTGTTTGAGGAGGAGACCGAGCAATGTGCAGACCTGTGCCTGAGGCTCCTGAGGCACTGCAGCAGCAGCATCAGCACCATCAGGTCCCACGCCAGTGCCTCCCTGTACCTCCTCATGAGGCAGAACTTTGAGATTGGCAATGTGAGTCCTGCTGCCTTCACTTGTTACTGCTGATAATGGGGTTGGGGGCTGGTGGCTTTGGGTACAGTCCCCCACAGACCTGGGGGACACCCTGGTTCTGGGCCCAGGGACTGTGAGGGGATTGACAGCAGCAAGATAATGGGATTCCAGTTTTTAGGCTTGACCTAACCAAAGACAACTGGGATCAAGGATGTTTCATGAGAGCATCATCTGTTCAGGGTGTGTGAGAGGAGACCATGTGGAAACAGACAACACTAATATTTTTGCAGGAGAACCTTTATCTGGAACTAAATAATAATCAGATTATGAAGTTTGGCAGCACCAGGTTTATTCTAATCACTGCTTTGAGACAGCCTTTCTTACAAAACTTCAGTTTTCTTTTCTCTGTCAAGTCAGGAGGAGGGTGTCATGAGCAAAGTACTGGTTTTGCACTGTCTTCAGGCTGCTGAAATACCCTAACAACATCTCTGTTGCAGAACTTTGCCAGAGTGAAGATGCAGGTGACCATGTCCCTCTCATCCCTGGTGGGGACATCCCAGAACTTCAATGAAGAATTTCTGCGACGTTCCCTCAAGACTATTCTGACATATGCTGAGGAGGATCTGGAACTTAGGGAGACAACATTTCCTGACCAGGTAAAAGATAAAAATCACAAGGCAAGGAATTCATTAATAGGGTGTGCCTAGACCTGCATCTAGAACTGGAATTTCTATGCATTCCCTGAAAAGGGTTTGGGATTTGGTTTTTTTAATCATCTAATCACATAAAACTCAGGTCTTTGATTAGTCCTGAGAAGATGTAAACACACAAAGATTCAGAGTGACCGTGTTCCTCACATAACAATGTGTAGCTCAATTCCCATTGCCAGTTCTTTACAACAACTTATTTTTCACAGGTCCAGGATTTAGTGTTCAACCTCCATATGATCCTGTCGGACACAGTTAAAATGAAGGAGCACCAGGAAGATCCAGAAATGCTGATTGACCTGATGTACAGGTAGAGTTGGCTCTGTAGGGACAGGAGATGTCAGTGCTCCACGTGGATTTGGGCTCAGATGCTGCACATTTGGGCACGTACAGGACTTGATTTTGGAGCAGTTTTGGGTCTCACTGCTCACAGACCAATATGTGCCTGTCTGTTGTGTTTGAATGTGGTGCTGAGAGGTTTTGTTTGGCATTTAGGCAGCTCGTCTTGGATAAAAGTAGTTTTCACTCCCCAGCCATCCCTGGAAATCTCATCTTCCACCTGAGCAGAGAGCTCTCCCTACTTGCTTCAGGGAAAACTTGGGAGTGTTCCAGCACCTGTTTACCCAAAAGGCTTTTTGGTGGTACATACTATGGTGTCACATGCAAAAGATATCCCAGAGCCAAGTTAAGCTCCTAAGTGCCAAATTTCATGGTACTGTCTGCAAAAATGGCCCTGAAGGCTTCACAGTGGTCAGCAGAGGTTTTGTTGCAGGGAGCCAGACAAGTGTGCTCTGATTGTCCCACACCTTTGGATTGCCACCAGTCTCAGGTGGAACATGGGCTTTGGTCAAGAGCTTCAGCATCATCCACTGCTCACCCACCACTAACTGGCTCCAAAATCTGTAGTTCAGGGTGATTTCCCATCCCAACAGCTTGTCTCAGGAATTTCCAGACAGCCCTAATGGGGGGCTGGTGTTTGAGCAGAAGTGAGTAAATACAATGTGAAAAAACCATGCTGAAGGGCTGTGCTGGTTCAGAAGGAAAGGACATGGAATCACAGAGCTTTTCTCTCCCTTCAGGATTGCCAAGGGCTACCAGAACTCCCCTGACCTGCGGCTGACGTGGCTGCAGAACATGGCGGGGAAACATTCCGAGAGGAGCAACCATGCCGAGTCTGCCCAGTGCCTGGTGCACTCTGCAGCCCTGGTGGCCGAGTACCTGAGCATGCTGGAGGACAGGAAATACCTCCCTGTGGGCTGTGTCACATTTCAGGTGGGCATTATCCTCCCCAAGGGTTTTTTTGGGCTTTGCTGCTGAGGTACAAAGCGTTTCCCTGTGCTGGGAGTTCTGTGCTTACATCCTCAAACCGTGCTCACTGTTTGTTGCATGAATGAAATGCTGCTCTGTGAGAATGGAAATGTGTGTTCTATACACATGCTCTACAAAAATAGATATATTTTATATATATACCACAAAACCGGAAATTTTTTACATATATACTCTACAAAAACAGAAAGCTGTATTTTACATATATACTCTATAAAAATAGAAAGCCACCTCTATAGAAACGCCAGAATTTGAATTTGCAAATCAGCTGCCTTTCAAACTATTGGCAGTGTTGAGTGTTGATTAAATTGAGTTAATGTATTTTTATATCTCCCCAGAACATATCTTCCAATGTCTTGGAAGAGTCAGCAGTGTCTGATGATGTTGTGTCCCCAGATGAAGAAGGAATCTGTTCTGGGAAGTATTTTACAGAAGCTGGTCTGGTGGGATTGCTGGAACAGGCTGCAGCATCTTTCTCCATGGTAGAAGACTTTCATTTCTTTACCTCCCTTCTCCAGCAACCTCACACTGCTGGGCAGTAGGAAGGAAAATGTTTTCTCTCTGAGTGTATAATTCTATTTTAAATGCTTAATTTGTACAGAACAATTGGAGTTTTAATTGTTTAAGACAGCCTGGTTTGCCCTCTGGAGCAAACCAAGGAAAACAAGTGAATTAATTCCCAGTACACAACATGAAGTGTCATTCAGTGGGCTTAAGCACAAGCAGCAATAAAACCTGGAATTCCTGCTGAGCCACTCTGTGCAGTGACTGCCCATGATGGGCTGGAGCCACTCCCTGAGAGAGATCCTGAGGATCTTCCAAAATCCACCTCTCCTGGTGTGCCAGGAGTGGATGCAGAAGTCGCATGGGCTAGAGATGTGCTGAGCAGAAAAAGCTGAAATGTGCACTTAAGCTTTTCCATATTTAATTCCCCTAGATTTGATTAGGATCTTGTTTTGCTCTTGTGTCTGTATCCATCTAAAATATCCCAGGATTGGTTATGTTAATGATCCTAATTACTGACAGCAAGGTGTAATGCACCAGGCTCTTGGTTTCAGGGGTAACTGAGGATTTTATTCCATTTATCTCTGGGTACATTTTAAGAAAAAATGTGATTGTTCCACAGTGCTGTCTCAGCCACCTTTTAATTTTGCAGTTTTATCACTTGTATGTTGTGTGTGTAATTCA
Source organism: Toxostoma redivivum (assembly GCA_013397375.1). Lineage (NCBI taxonomy): Eukaryota > Metazoa > Chordata > Aves > Passeriformes > Mimidae > Toxostoma > Toxostoma redivivum. The sequence goes on from VXBI01009432.1 coordinate 179,646, forward strand.
GGCTGTTGAATTGATGGAGCAATCTGATGGGCCTTATTTTTGTAGGCTGGCATGTATGAAGCAGTTAATGAGGTTTACAAAGTCCTTATTCCTATTCATGAAGCCAACAGAGATGCCAAGAAGTTGTCTGCTATTCATGGTAAACTGCAGGAAGCATTCAGCAAGATTGTTCACCAGGTAATGGTTTGAATTTTCAGCTGCAGGGTGAATTTTGAAGAAATTTCAAATGCTCAGTGCAAGGAAAATGAAAAACCATTATTCTTAGATTCCAGGAGAATTGTCCAGTTATGATCCACAGTAAATACAAGGATCATTAACAGTTTTTTTCCTCTGGAATTTAACATGAGAGAACATCACATACCAAGATTTGTTGTAACTTCACAACTATCCAAGAGTTAAAAATTCCAGTTTATCCTTTCAGATGTTCTTTTAAACTGTGTTTTGCATGCTGGGGAAACCCACTGTACCTTGCCTTTAGCCTGGTAGGTAACATCCAGAAATGCTGGGGGGTTTATTTGTTTGTTCATGTGGTGGTTAAAGAATTGAAGGAACCTTTCCAAACTTGGATGGTGCAAAAGCCACCAGCTTAAGGGCTGGTGAGAGCCTGGCTGTGCTGGGCCAGAGGAGGCTGCTTTGGATGCATGATGACTTAGAACCATTGAAACCATTGCAGGGTTATTGCTGGTCATGTTTTGGCCTTTGAAACTCTATTTTTTTGGTGTCTGTGACATGCCCTTTTTACTTTTTATCACACAGAGTACTGGCTGGGAGGTAGGTAACTCCATCTTAGTTAGCAAAGAACACTAATTGAGTTTCCAGATGACTCACGCCAACGCTTGCCCACATGTGCTAGTTGTGGGTATTTCTGTTGCTGTCTGCTGTTTAAAACAATTCATTAACCAAAGAAATCCCAATAAACTGTGGTTGTAGTAGGAATTTCTTCATAAGCAGCTGTAGGTAGTGCATGGATGCTGACGTGTTCCACTAATGAGGTTCTTTGGTGAATGAGCCACTGTATCATCACTAGTTTGTTTTTATAATTTGTTTATATTTCTTTCCATCAGCATTGACACAGAAAATCATCCCTCCATACCATATTTTCACCCCACCCACAGGGGTCGATTTAAGCACCAATGCTCAGAGGTACCAAACACAAACCTGGTTTGCTGCAGGTGCACCTTTGATCTCAGAAGAGAAACTGCTTCCTTCTGTTCCCAGTCAATTTATTTAGGCCTTTATCTGGCAGTAGAAGGGCTCAGTTGTGTTAACTGGGGCCAGTTTTGCTGCCTGGGTTTTTGAGGAAGCTGTCTGCTCACAGTTCTGCAACACACACCACGAGAACCACGCTTTTGGGTTAAAAATGGACAAAGCAATTGATTAATCTGCAGGGCCACTTTGACTCCAGCCCTAGTCCAGTTGGCACAGTGGGTGCATGAGCATGGAGAAGTCTCAGAAAACACTAAAAAGCTCTGTGAATATGATGATATCTCTTTAGGCTTCATCTTTCCAGTTTATTTTTGCTTTTCTATGGATCAGGCAGCTCATTTTGGACCACCTCCCTCCAGGTTTCCACCACACATTTACTAATCTGAGGCTGAGACAAAAAAAAAAAAACCTTTGGTGTTATGGGACATAATTTGGGCTGGTGATGTCTGAAGGGCAGTTTCAATTCCAGCCTAGCAAAAAAAGGAAATGGAGCAGCTTAAAATAAACCCTGACACTTCAGGGCTGGCCCTGGAAGTCATCCCCTTGTCCCCATGGAAGGTGCAGGCAGACACAGCCCAGCAGAGAGCCTGTGCTAGGTGTGCAAATGATGTCAATGTGTTCAAGCCAACAAGGCCTGTGAGCATCTATTTTATTATTCTGCCCCTAAATCGACCCCTGGAGAGACTCCTGCCATTGGTTATGATTCTAACACCACTTGGTCATGTTTTACTGCATGGTAAAAGACACGTGGGTTCAGCTCTCGTCTGTCATTGTACTCCTTCATTGCCACACTTTTTCTGACCTTTGTGCTTTGTAGCTTTCAGGTTTGTTGCATGTTTTGCCCTTCCCCCCTTATTTTAAATATTTTAATGGATGCTCACCCCTTTTTGTTTGTTTTGGTTTGTTGTTTTTTTTAATTTTAAAATTTATTTGCTGCCAATTTGCTGCTTGTTTGTTTGATGGAATTTCCCTAATTAAATACTTTCTGTTTTCTCCTCTATCGCCCTGGTTGCTGACCCTCCTCCCCACTCTTACTATTGTCTGTTGTGGTAAGTTCCTACTTGTGGAATTTTTTTTCCCTTTCTCTGCCCCTTTTCCCCCCACCTTCCCCCTCCCCTTTTTTTTTTTTTTTTTTTTTTTTTTTTTTTTTTTTCGAGTCCGCCTTNNNTTTTTTGTTTTGTTTGACACTGTGGAACCCCAATTTCATTTTAGCAAAGAGCTATGCCAACAGCAGCACCCCCCTCATGGCACAAGGAATGTGGTGTTGCCATCTACAAACAGTGCAGTGTCCTGAGTGGCACCAAAGCATTCCTGAGCTCTCCTTAAACACACCAACTGATAGGCTTTGTGTGTTCATTCATGGAGTAAATGTTAAATTCATTCTATTTGGTTTGTTTTCCAGTCAGGAAAGTTAAGAAAAAATCTTTTCATGCTGCACCACAAGAATTTAAAAACTCTTTTTAAGTTGTGCAGAGGGAGATTGCCAGTGGATAACAGGGCTCCAGGAGCTGATTCCCAGAAAATCAATATTGGAAGACTTGTAGTAGTTGGCAACACTGCAAAGTAGCTTGGGTTAAAATTGAGCAGGAAAATAACAGTGCTTTGGTAAAGATGGGTTGGATTCTGCATTTTGAAGGAGTTGCTTTTGTTCCTTCTGGCAGCTGCTGCTGTCTTGGTGAAGGAAGCAGATGATTCCTCTTGCATCTGATTTATCCTCTTTTCCCCCCCAAATCTTGTTGGCAAAGCTTTTTGTGTGCGTGCAAAAGATAACCCCAAACCTTTATTCCCAGCAATTTGGAAAGGTATTTACCATGCATAATAACAAATCATGAACCTTCATAAGTCATGGTGGCTGTTACCTGCTCTGCCAGTTGTGTGATGGCTATTCAGTGTTCACCTTCATTCTCTTCTCCTCCCCAAATCCTATTATTTTTTTTATAAAATAATAGGAGATACAATGCTTTTAATAATTCCTCCCTCATATCTGCATTTTTAGCTCTTGCCAGAAACAAGACCACAGGGCATTAAGTTATTTGTTCAGTTTTCCCTGCTGTGGCTGGGAAGTGGTTTGGTATTGGCTGAGTTTCAGGGATCCCAGTACAGAGCCATCCCCTGTCCCTAATGCCAGGCATGGAGCTGATCCCAGGGAAGTGGCAGCTCCTGAATGTCCCTGGGAGGCGTGGAGTGGTCTGGAGGTGTTTCCCCCAAAGGGATTTGCTCCCACTCCCTTGCTCCCAGGCACAGATTCCCAGCATGAGTCACATCAGGGGCTGACAGTGCTCCTCACTGCTGGCTCTGGGATCCCTTCAGCTGGGATTCAACATCTGGATTTACCAGGGAAAGCCAGAGCAGCTGGTCTGCATGGGGATGAGCTGGGAGCTGACCTCACACAGGGACAGGGAATCTCACCAGGCTTCTCTGGAGCTCTGCCACTCCTGGGGCTCCCCAGTGTCCCAGAACTCTTATTTGATGCATTAATAAATGGCAGCAGAACTCCTCAGTGATTTATGCTGATCAACAGACAGCATTTTCTTCCTCCCTTATTATTTTTACCCTGCCTATAACAAGGAGCTGCCTGGGCAGGTGTCCATGGCAAGAACTCTCTTGTAGGGATCTGGTTCTGCAAATGCTTCACACCCTGGAAACCCCTGGCTAACAAGGAAGGGAAAAGCTCATTCATAGAAATCAGTGTGTCCTCAACCACCCTGTGCCAGGGGTGGGGCAGGATCCCCAGACTTCTCCATGGAGCATGGCCAAGCCTTGTGCTGGCTCTGAGGAGCTGATCCATGTGGCAGTTCCCCCGGCAGACAGGGAAGCATGGAATGCTTTGGGTTGGAAAGGACCTTAAAGAACATCAGCTTCCAACCCCACCTTCCACTAGACACTGCCTTGGAGAGAGAAGCCCTGGAGTCAGAACCTTCTGTCTGTGACAGTGAGATGGAAGCTGGAAATGCTGAGGGATTTTAGTGTGGATAATGTTACCCAAAACTCTGGCTTTGAAAAGGTAGTGATGAGGAAAAATGGGTCCAGTAGCTCAGTCCTGCATGGATCCAGAGGGATGGGCACTGGACAAAGACAGGGAGTCCAGGGAAATGGCAACACCCAGTAAAACAGCAACAGCTGTGCAGCTGGAGTTCCCACCCTGGGAGTGCTGCTGGGATCCTGTGTGTGATGAGAGCCCTGGCAGTGGGGCTGGAGCTGTGCCCCTCTCTGCAGGGGGATTCCCAGAGGGACAGGCTCTAGAGCAGGGTCCAGGGAGCCTGGGCACAGCCAGGTGTTGCTGTTTGAGATGAGGGCTGCTACTCACCCCAGGTGCCTTCAGGAGGGCAGAGCTCACCTCTGAAGTGGAAATTTTTGGCCCTCAGGCAACTCCAGGGGGATGCTCTAAGGTTTCCTCCAGCCAGGAGAAGGCAGTGGCCATGCCAGGGGTTTTTGCAGTCTGGAGTTTGCCTGAAGGGGTTTTTTATTTTAGTTGGCTTATTTATCCTCTTTACCTTCCATAGATCGTGTTCACCAGCACCACAAGAGATCAGTTTTGCCATAGCAAAGTACTAAAATAAAACCTGGCAGCCAGGACACCTGTAAGGGCTGTTTGAAGCCAAAATCTAACCCAGCTCAGGGACACTGAGTGTCCTAAACTGCATCACACTTTGTCACGAGAGTAAAGGTGAACATTTTGGAGTTTCTTGCTGAAAGGCATCCCTGGTTTGTGCATGCAGCGTGAGTTCTTTAACAAAAGCAAGGTGTGTTTAATTTTTAAAGCATTTTTCTTCTCTCTCTTTCTCTCTCTCTCTCTTAATCAGATTTTCTCCGTTGCCTTTCCAGCAAAAAATCTTTCTTGTTTCTCTACTTTTGTTGCGTTTCGGGGCCAAATTCACCACTGGCTCCCCTGGAAGCAGGTACATGGCACAGGATTGCATCTGCTTTCACCAGGAGTGACTTTGGCCCTCTCCTAGACAGTTCCTAGAGAGTGTAACACCTCCAGCTGGAATGCTGGTTCAAAAGCACTTTTGTGTGTGTGTGTATGAGTGCACTGGACACTGACTTGGGCCCAACCCTGCAATTCCTGGAGGGTGGATTTGGGGGAAATCAATGCTGGGTGGTTCCAGGGGTGTCTGAGCCCTGCAGGGTCTCTGCACAGGCTTTGAAGAACCTCAAATAATGGTCCCAACAAAGGTATTTGCCTTTGGCTGCCTCTCAGAAACATCTGATGCTTCTTCAACTGAAAGAGAATGGGTTCAAATGGGATATTGGGAAGGAATTCTTCCCTGTGAGAGTGGTGAGTCTCAAGTTCCCAGAGGAGCTGTGGCTGCCCCTGGATCCCTGGAATTGTCCAAGGCCAGGTTGGATGGGGCTTGGAGCCACCTGGGACAGTGGGAGGTGTCCCTGCCACGGCAGGGGTGGCACTGGATGGGCTTTAAGGTCCCTCCCAACCCAAACCATTCCATAATTCCAAGATGGCACCTCCAGGCTCCTCCTGGGTTGGGAGAAGTCATTGCAGGGTTGGGCTAATGGTCGTAACTGATCCATAGAATTCCATGTTAGTTTATAATTCCATTGTGGTGTTTGCTGCTAAATGCATCCATGCTGAGTTCCAGGTGTGTTTTTTTTCCTTTCTTTTCTTTCTTTCTAATTTTTTTCCCTTGTTTTAAAATTTCTTTTCATTTTGCATAAATTCAGGAGCCTGCCTGCAGCCGTGCTTGGGGGTGTGTGTGTCTCCACCCTGAAATAACCTCTTGTTTCTCCATCCCTAGGATGGAAAGAGGATGTTTGGCACCTACTTCCGAGTTGGTTTTTATGGAACTAAGTTTGGAGACCTGGATGAGCAAGAGTTTGTTTACAAGGAACCTGCAATAACCAAGTTGGCTGAAATCTCCCATCGGTTGGAGGTGAGAGGCTTTAACTGGAAGTTTAAGTGCTTTCCTCAGTTGTTTCACAGGACCAGCCCCTTAGAAAAGCAGTTTGGGTGTCCCTTGCCCTCCTGCTGGTGCCACCTCTGCAGGAGGAGAGGAATTCCCTGATCAGGGAGAGGCTCTCCCTGAGAATTTGTGACGTTCCCATCATCTTTTTCCTCCAGTAGGGTCTTTCCAAGGCTGAGTCTTTGTTAGCCTCTTCTTTATCTTCTGGTTTCTCCAAAATGTCCTTGTGGTCCATAAATTCTGCATTCCAGATGTCCAACCTCAACAGTCCATCTCTCTCTCCCAGGCTTTATTCATTGAAGCACAGCAGAGTTGGTTTATCGAAACTTAAAGCTTTATTAATTTTCCCAGGCTGTGCTCCCACAAAAGTAGGTTATGACAGTGTTTCTAAATGCTGGCTAAGAGTAATTTAAGAATAACACAGTATTTATAATTAATATATATAGGTTATGATTAAAACAGTTAATTTAAATGTTAATTAAAATCATTAATGAAAATTTAAACATTCTATCATTTCCAACACCAGTGGATCCCAGACTGACCCGTTTTAGCTGCACACAGGCACTAACAAACAAAATGCCTCGTTCAGAACCAACCACTGTTGGAAGGCTCTTCTGCTTTCCAGGGCTTGTTTTTCCCATTGCCCCTGGAATGTGACTGTTGGAATTCTCCTGGTTTCAGCAGATCACATTCTGCCAAAGGCTTTTGGAGCTTCACTTTCCCTGAATGTGCCTTTGCCCCCCAGCCCCCATCAGGGCTGCATTTGATGTTTGCTTTCAGTTCCTTTCTCCTTGGTTGTAGGGGTTTTATGGAGAACGGTTTGGGGAAGATGTGCTGGAGGTGATCAAGGACTCAAACCCTGTGGACAAATGTAAACTTGATCCCAACAAGGTAAGGGCACAAGTGCAGCTGTAGAAGTAGAACAGGTCCTGAATGGATGAAAATGCAGTGGGACAGATTCTTCCCTGAATTTCACCACATGGGCAACAAAATCCACATACTGAGCATCTTGTGGCTGCCTGGGAGGAGAGTTTGGGAAAATATTTCCAGCAAGGGATGCAGAATTGGCCATTCCCTTCCCTGCCCTGGTAGTGGTGGGTGGGAAGGGAGGAGGTGAAAGGACAGAGGCTGTGCTGGCCTTTCTCTGCTGGGTGCAAGGAAGGAGGGGCTGTGCCATTTATTCCCTGGCTTTTGTGCAGCTGCAGCATTTTGTCACCTTTGTGCCACGTCCTTTAAGTGTAGCAGAAAGAGCAGGAGCAGGCCTGGGAAACAGGACTGTGACTCAGGGCAGGGCAGGACCTGCAGGGAAGGGTTTAAACTGGATATTGGGGAGAAATTCTTTGTGAGGTGGTGTGGCCCTGGCACAGGATGCCCAGAGAAGCTGTGGCTGACCCTGGATCCCTGGAAGTCCATAATATTTCCCTTATTCCTTAATATATCCCCTATCCTTAATATTTTCCCTCTCTATGATGAACAAAGCCCCCTGGAAGAGGTGGTGTGTGATTAAACACATTTATTCTCTCTCCATAAACACCTAAATATGCATAAAAAAGCAGATATAAACACAAAATCTGAATTTGATAAACATACTCTTTATATATATATATAAATAAAAGGGAAAATGAATTTATACATCAGGAGCAGCCTGGTTTAGGGGAAGTTGTCCCTGCCTGTGATAGGGGTGGGCTGGATGGACTCTTAAGGTCCCACCACTCAAATCATTCAATGATTCCATGAAGTGAAAGGCATGAGAAGGGAAGGACAGTGAGCTGTGAGCTTTACCCAGCCCACAAACTGGTGGCAGCATCTCGGTCCCTCCAGTGTTAGCAGGATTTTCAAAGGCCAAACCTACCCCTGGATGGTGCAGTGGTGGCATTGAGAGTACACAGATCCAGTTGGGACCACCTTGGTCCCTCCAGTGTGAGTGGGATTTTCAAAGGCAAAACCCAGCCCTGGTTGATGCAGTGCTGATGTTGGGAGGACACAGATCCTGCTGGGACCACCTCAGTGCCTCCAGTGTGAGTGGGATTTTCAAAGGCAAAACCCAGCCCTGGTTGGTTGGTGCAGTGGTGGTGTTGGGAGGACACAGATCCAGCTGGCACAGTCAGCTGAGGAGACATTCCCTGCTGCCCCTGCAGGCCTACATCCAGATCACCTACGTGGAGCCCTACTTTGACACGTATGAGATGAAGGACAGGATCACGTACTTCGACAAGAACTACAACCTGCGGCGCTTCATGTACTGCACGCCCTTCACGCTGGACGGCCGCGCCCACGGCGACCTGCACGAGCAGTTCAAGCGCAAGACCATCCTCACCACCTCCCACGCCTTCCCCTACATCAAAACCAGGATCAACGTCATCCACAAGGAGGAGGTGAGGCTGCAGCTGGGTGGGAAGTGGAGCCCGGTGGGGCAGGAGGCTCCTTCAGCTCCAGCTTGACTTAGGAGTGTTTAGGAGTTCCTAGGGAATTCTTTCTGTTCCCATTCAACCCAAACTGATTTAGGGATGGATCTGCCCCACCACCTCCAGACCTGGGACATGCAGGGGCCCTTGGAGAGCTCTGCAGTCCAGGCTGGATTGGTGTTGGAGCAGCCTGGTCTAGGGAAGGTGCCCTGCTATGGTGGGGGTGGAATGGGATGAGCTTTAAGGTTCCTTCCCACCCAACCATTCCATGATTCTATGATAATGGAGGTTTGTTAACTTAAAAGGGTGGGCAGGGTCAGATGTGGTCACTGGGATGCTGTGAGCAGTGCTCAGGGTCTGGCAGTGCTGCAGCCCTGCAGGACCCAAAGGGACGAGTGCCACATAGACAGCTCTGGAATGCCCAGAAACACATCCAAAAATCAAACTTTTTCTTGATGTCAATGAACCAAGACAACGTATTTCTAGAGTCCTGTCAGTCCTGTTGGTGTAGTGCCACTCCACTGGGACCTGATTGTTCCTGAAGGTCTGTCTGTGCCTGCTTGCCAAGCTAAGCCATAACAAGAACCCTGTTCTGGCTTCTTGCTTAGATCATTTTGACCCCCATCGAAGTGGCCATCGAGGACATGCAGAAGAAAACACAGGAATTGGCTTTTGCCACCCATCAAGACCCTGCAGACCCCAAGATGCTGCAGATGGTGCTGCAGGGATCAGTAGGTACCACAGTGAATCAGGTGAGGATCGCTGTCCCAGCTGGAAGTGCACAGCCTTGGGCCTTGTTTCTCAATTCCCTTGGAGTTTTTTCCCTGTTCAGTCTGTGGGATGTGTTTAAGGTCATTAGTAGATCTAGGCCAGCTGTTCCAGTGATTTTGCTATTTGAGTAAGAGTCTTGAAAATGTGGAAGGAGGCTGGGGAGAAGCCTCCTTCCTCAGTTACTGCTCCTTCCTGGTACTTGCAGTTGTTTTCTGCCTACTCCTCTTCCCTAAAAGTTTCCCTTTGTTAGCCAGGCTTGCAGGATTGTGTCCTGCTGTGGATTTTCACCAAAATGCAAAGCAGTGGAGAAAAACTGAGGAAAAACTGAAGGAGCCTGAGTAAAGCACAGTGCACAGGCTGGAAAAAAAATCTGCTGGAGTTCTGAGTGCTGGGTTGCATTTGCAGTGCTGGCAAACACTCCCTGGCTTCCATCTGCATTGTTTAAACTTTGCCCCAGTTGTGAGTTGAGCAAACTTTGTCAGGAGTCCTTATAAAGGAAAACAAATGGAGAATCTGTGCAGTTTCTCACACTGTTTTCCAAAAGCAGAGTTTTAAATAAAACAAAGCAAGGCTTTAAGGAGACTCAGTTGTCAGTGAGGTTGGTGATTTACACCACATTTCCCAGCTGCAGTTCTTCAGGTTGCTTTGTGTAAGGAAATGTGTTTTGTGGATGTTTTCTATGTGGCTGAACTTTCTCCAGTGACTGGATATGACAGACAGTTCCCAGAAACTCACTGTGCCCCTTCTTCTCCTAAAGGGACCATTAGAAGTTGCACAAGTTTTCTTGTCTGAAATCCCCAACGATCCAAAGCTCTTCAGACACCACAACAAACTCCGCCTCTGTTTCAAGGACTTCACAAAAAGGTATGGAAAGGGTCCCCAGGATACCTGCCAGGGACGATGGCTGCTGCCACCCCAGGCAGGGACACATGCAGTGACCCAGAGCTGTTCCTCATTCCTCACCTGCCCAGCCCTTCCCTGTTGGTGCTGCTGCTCTGTGGCTTCAGGAGCCCTGCAGTTTATCAGGAAAGAATTGATCCCAGCTCAGTTGTGAAGTGTCCCAGAAATCACAACAGGCCAGAACTCCCAGCCTGGCAGGGTCAGGAGCAACTGCTGTACTGGCCAGGAGATGAAATTTCCTTCTGAAGTGAATTTCTCCAGAGTGGAGGGATGCTGGCACAATTCCTTAAAGAAATGTACTGGCTGCTCTACTTTCCTTGAGTCATGCAAAAGCTGCAGGCTCAGTCCAGCATCTTTTACAGCACCAAGAAATTAAAAAAGACTATCAAAATAATTGAAATTAAAATTCTGTGAGCAAATAGATCCAGTGGAAGCATAGTTTTCCCTTGTGAAATAAATGGCTTTACTGATACAGTTATTTTCCTCCCCTTTATTTGAATTACATCTTAGCAAGCAGAAGAGTTCCTGATGAACATCCCAGGCTGCTGTTTATTAATCTCTCCTGATTCTATTAATCTTTAAATCCTCTGAGATTGGAAGTGGCTCTGTGGAAATGAGCTTTTCATTTCTCTTCAGAGAGGATAAATGTCACTGGAGAGTAAATGACAATAAGAAAGGAGTTGTCAGTCTGGAAATTGGAGATGTGGCACCCTCTCCTTGCCCCCAGCTGAGCCTTGAGACAAGATAAAGGATATTCCCTGTGATCCCAGAGGGACAGAATGCATGTTTTTGTACTGCTGGATTAACAAACCTGTAGCAAGGGGGTGTTTGTGCATGGCCAGCTCTCACAGGGTTTGTTTTGCAGGTGTGAGGATGCCCTGAGGAAGAACAAGAGCCTGATCGGGCCGGACCAGAAGGAATATCAGCGGGAGCTGGAGCGCAACTACCACCGGCTCAAGGAGGCTCTGCAGCCCCTGATCAACAGGAAGATCCCACAGCTCTACAAGGCAGTGCTGCCTGTCACGTGCCACAGGTGCATACTTGGGGTTCCTCTTGGGGCACAGGGTGTGAAACCGAGGGCTCTGAACTTCCCTGCGCCATCCGTTTGTTTGCAATCCTGGCTCTCCTGGCAGCGCCCGTCCCTTTTCCCTTCTGTCCCTCCTGGGAGCTCATTCCCTTCCCAGCAGCTGTGGTAGGTGGTGGTTGCAATGTTCCTTTTGTTCCTTAGCTAGGACAGTTGGTTTTTGTATTTGTTTCTATCCTGCATCCCGTTCTTTTTAGATGCAACACCACCCTCAGCGTGGCAGGACTTCATTCCCAGTGAAACTGGGATAAGGAAAAATGGTTGGTGTCTTCGTGCTGGAGGAGCAGGAAGCTGGAGATTGGGCTTTATGTGAGACAGGACATAAAAATCCCACTGGGAATCACAGGATCACAGAAGGGCTTGGGTTGGAAAGATCTAAACATCATCCAGTCCCATCCCTTCTGCCAGAGCAGGGTGCTCCAACCTGGAAAAATTCCAGGGATGTGGTGACCAAAACCTCCATGTGCAGGTCATGGAGCAGGGGGATTTTGGGTACAGCCAATTTCCAGCCAGGCTGTGGCTCCCAGAGCAGGGACAGGAGTGGTTCCCAGCAGGAACCCTCCAAGGAATCTGTGACTGCTGTGCAGTTCCCTGGCAGCAGGGCAGGGCTGGATGTTCCTGGAGCTGACCTGAGGGGGTTTCTGGCTGTGAGTGCTGCAGGAAGGTGCCTTCCCTCCCTGTCCAGTTTTGGGATGCTCTGTTATCCCCAAGCTGTGTCCCAGCTGTTTCCTGGCAAATTTTCCTGTCTGGCATGGTGAGAATACCAGAGCTTCCCTCCCCAGCCAGCCAGGAGCCCTACAAATGCTTTTGATATGGTAATTATTATCTGATCTTCCTGTGCAGGGAGCCTAATACAGGTATGACATAAAATATCCTGAAAATCATGGAATATCCTGAGTTGGAAGGATCCCACAAGGATCATAGAGTCCAAGTATTCCTGGCAAATTCCACTTCAGGGATGTGTTTGAAAGATTTAAATAAGATTTCAGTTGTGCAGGTGGTTTGTGCTGCTTCTATGTGTACACAGGAATTAAACTTGCTGTCAGTGTTCTGGATGATCCCAGATACAAACCCAAACCAAATTCCTTGGAAAACCAACGAGTTTTAATTCCAGTGGACTTAATTTTTGTTGTAACCAGCTCTAGGAAATACTGGAAATCAATTCAGAGTCATTCATCTGGTGAGGCTTCTTATTTCACCATGGAAAATCTGAGTTCATCATTGTATTTTCTCTCCCTCAGAGACTCCTTCAGCAGGATGAGCCTTCGCAAAATGGAAATCTAAACGAGTTAAAAACCAAAATAAAAAAAAAAAGCACTTAAAAAATTAAGGTTTTGAAAAGAAAAAGAGCCTTGTTATCAGCGCTGGGAATCAAAGAAGTTTTATTGTGAAATAAAACTTGGACTTCATCCTGGACATCCCACACACCTCTTCCTCCATCAAAGTGTTCAGTGGCCAAAAAATCATTCTGAATTGTCAAATGTAGACTTCTCAATGTTTGAAAAGAAAAAAACAAACCATCATGGCAGTGGTATCCAGAGTATTGGTGATGAGCTGTAAACTTACCTGTTTTTTAAGGCATTTTTATGACTCAAAGGTACACTAAATGCATTTACCTTTATTTATAGCATTACCTAATGTTAAATTTATTTTACTTTTAGTTCCTATATTTAATTTATATTAGGACCATACGCAAATGCATTTTGGAAGTTTTTAATGTAGTGATGATGCTGATGGTTATTTTGATGGTACTATTAAATATGTGAATGTTTACACTTTAATTCCCTGTGCATTGGACTTCAGGGCTCAGCATCCTTGGGGAAAAGGTTCAGAGCAAGGTAAGTCATGGTAACATTAATTAACCAAGTGCTGATTGTTTATTACCCATGTTCTTTTGCTGCAAACAAAAAATAATTCCACCTGTAGCCAGCAGCAGATGGAGGCACAGCTTGGTACCTCCTCACCTCCTTCAGTCCATCAGGTGAAGTTTCAGCTTCACTTGTTCATGGACATCTCCACCAGCTGGGAGGTCCCAGCATCTCCTCACCCCTTGGAATTAGCACTGTCCATGGAACTAAACTGATTTTGTGTCCATTTTTTAATTTAAAGCCTAATTTCACAGGGCAAAAGAACCTAAAATGGTATCACAGTTTTAAAAGGGTACAAAGCATTCTTTGCATTGCTGTTTATGTGAAGAAAGATGCATTTTACAGCAGGTATTTTGGGGTCTAACACAGCACTTTGAGGAAACATCAAATTTGGAGCTGAGTCCACAACTCCTAAATCTTGTCCTTAATATTTTCCCTCTCTGGAGTGAACAAAGTCCCCTGGAAGAGGTGGTGTGTGATTAAACACATTTATTCTCTCTCCATAAATACCTAAATACACCTAAAAAACAGCTATACACACAAAACCTGAAATTGATAAACATACTCATATCTAAAATATATAAAAATAGAAGGAAAAATGGGTTTATACATTAAGTGCCCCCCTTCTGCAGCAGCACTGAAGGTTTAGGGTGGGGAGGGTCTTTTTTTTTTAAATTCCTGATACTTATTTTAGGTTATTGGAGACTTCTCCATGCTCTGTTATCCCTACAGCTCCACAGTGGTGGTGGTTTGTGTGCCAGGCTCTGAAAGGTTCCCTGGAACAGAATAATCCTGAATTGGTTCTGTGTCATGGGGTAGAACACTGGAACACCTGCATGGATTTTCCTGCAGAAAGAAAACTCCAGCCTTTTCATGGATATTCCAAGGGGTGTTGACAAGGCCTTGGAGGTGCTACAAGAGACAGGGAATCTCAGAATGGAAAATATTAAGGAAGGAGGAACGGCTTTGGAAGAGATTTACAGGAAGAGGCATTAAAAATATTTACACAGTGCAAACAAATCCCAGGAGCCATGGAAGGATGAAACTTTAATTTACAGCGGTCCTGCTCCAGGACAGGAGTTACAAGCAACAAGTTCAGGGTAAATATCCCAAAAATCCACCCTCAGCCCCTCTCCCTGTGCCAGGAGGGGTTTTCATTCAGTGTCTTCCAGCTGAGGCTGTTTTCTCTTCAGCTGCCACAAAGAATCTCCTTCCAAGCTGTACTGGGATGATGGAAGGCAGCTGGGTCTTCCTTACATCCTATTTTGGTGTAAATAATGGTATTTTGTTTCCTTGGAACATTCCTGATGCTGCAGTCAAATGAAAAAGATAAAATCTTGCGCCAGGTGTGGAAAAATAAACTTTCATTTGCAGGCTGAATTTCAGCAAAGCCTAAAACATTACATTCTGTAATGGGATTGGGCTGCCTTGGCAAGGTAAGATTACTGATATTTTTGTAATGTAGCTTTTTCTTGGTTTAGACTCTGAAATTATTTATTATTATGGTGCAATGCTTTGGAAAAGGGAAAGTGTATTTTGTCATTGCAGACTTTTTATGCTGCGAAATCAAGGCCTGCACAACACTCAGAGGTCAAACTTAACATGGCAAATACACTGAAAGAGATTTTTCCTGACTTACCCTCTGTGTTTATACAAAATTATAATAAAAGGTAGTAAAAATTAAGGATTACAGAATTAACTAGGCAGAGGTTTTTAAGAGTTTTCCTGTAAATACATAATTTATAGTGGGAAAAAGTTAAATATATCCAGGGTGTACTGAGAGCCTGCAGTAACACTTGATGTCATTCTGTCCATCCTGGGACAGACTGAACAATCCCCTTTTTTCAGTCATATTGGTTAAAATTTTAATTACCAGTTTGAAGGAGTCAGCTTCTATTTTCTGACAGACAATTTGGGATTTTCATCTCTAGTATTCAGTGCAAAGGTTTTTGGTTTTGCAATGTTTCCCCTTAACCTCCCAACTGTACCTTCAAATTAGGAGATGCTGTCCAAGAACCAGCTAGGAACCATAGAATGAATTCTAAAAGCACTTTAATTCTTTAAGATAATTTCCCAGCCTTTTTGTAAGTGTTCCCAAGGCCCTCTCCCTTTCTGCTTCCCCCTCTCCAAACACAACAGGCTGAGCTGCTTGTCTCAGATGCGGATCATAACTTTTTTATTTTGTATGTACATTCTTAACAAAGCATCAAAGTCAAATGCTCTCCTTTCCCTCCACGTTTCTATGAGCTCCAGGTACAAATTAACTTTAGTTAGAAGGTCACCACTAAGTTCCCAACCACCCCAAACAGAGATGCAGATTTGAGGGCTTCACTCTTCAAAGTACAAAATTATTTTAATTACACTACACTCTGCCTCTGGTTTGAAGGATTAATCACACCTATTTACACTTTGCTTGTTAACACCTATGCACCAAGATGCAAATTAGACCAGTCAAACACTTCCATGAATTCAGTTCCCTCCAATGCTCTGGACAAGGTTCCCAGACCCTCTTCCTTGTGCTTCAAGTTGCAAGGAGCAGGGAAGAACTGGAGCAGGAGAAAAAACCACGTCCATTACCCAAAGACTAGATATGAAACGTTACTTCCCAAGTTACAAAAATACACAACTTCTGATGAAATTTGCTAGTTAATATACATTAACTCCAGGGTATGAATACAAATAACTTTTATTAAAAAAAAAAAAAAAAGGAAGAAAAAAAGAAAAAAAAAGCTAATAATACAATAGGCATGTCTGAGACCTAGAGCTGCATTAAAACCACTACTGGGTGCTGTAGGCATCGTTTAGAATCTATACAAACTGGTATTTCTAAAAGGTCAGAGCACTATTCTCCAGCAGAAAAGTTATGGTGTAAGTCCTATGCCATGTTTTGTTAATTCAAGTCGAGCCACTTGACACTGTGAAGAAAAAAAAAAAAAAAAGACCAGAAAGATGAAGAATCAGTAGCTTCAAAAAACAAACAGCTGTTCCTTCCAGGTAGTTTGGATGCAAATCAGAGAGGTGGATGCAAATCCCGAATATTTACAGTCCAAGTACAGCATCACTCTACAATTTTCTTATAAAACAGTAGGTACGGAGTCGATGTCGATGATGATGTTGGAGAAAGAGAATTGAGAAAGTCCTTTTCCTCTGTGACCTTCACTTCGGAATCATCAAAGAGCAGCCACTTTCCCTCGTACTCCTTGAGGCTCTGGAGCACGTAGAGATCTTTGTTCTCCAGTCCGTTGGCTCCCAGCCGCGGGGGCTCGCCCTGCTCCGCACCGGGCTCAGCGCTGGGCTCGGCACTGCGGGGCTCGGGAGCCACGCTCAGGAGCTTCTCGGGGTTGGGCTGTTTGCTGGCACACAGCTCACAGTCAGCCTTGCTCTTCTGCCCCCCGAGCAGTCCCACGGGCTCCATGTTCTTCTTGCTGAGCACCTTGCCCGGGGCCGCGGCGCCGTTGAGCCGGAAGGAGACCTCGCCATCGTCGTAGTCCTCGGCCACGGCCCGCGCCTCCTCCTCGGTCAGCGGCTCCGGCTTGAGCGCGGCGTAGCCCGGCTCGGGCAGGAAGTTGCCCCTGTCCAGCTCCAGGCTCTGCAGGTCTGTGACCTTCACCGAGGCCGTGTAGTGGCCGCTGCTGATGGTGATGCCGCTGTGCATGACCACGGCAAACAGCCCGTAGGTGTCGTTGGTGGGCCGGGTGCTCCACTCCTCCAGGGACAGCCTCAGGGGTGTCAGCAGAGGGGTGTTGATCTTGGACAGGCCCCCGTAGCAGTCAAACCTGGCAAGGGACACACAGCTTACACCTCGGGCCACAGCACCTCCCAAAAAACACTTCAGGTGGCCCATAGGTGCATCCATATCCTTCCTCCTCAAAGATACAGATAATGGGAACTGCTCTCTGCCTCAGCACCAGCATCCCAAGCACTCCCAGTCAGGAAAAGCATTTTTATGACTAAATGTTAAATCTTAAGCCCAAAAGCTAAATGTTAACAATTTCAGGTATCTCCCTTTTCTAAACTATCAGCTAAAGATAATTTTTAAATAGTGGTGATAAAAGTTCAGCTGATTGTTATCACTCCTTTCTCTCTCTCACCATCCTGTTCAAAAACAAACCAAAAACCTCTTCAACAGCCAAGGCTGAACCAATCAAGGCTGGGTTTGTTTTCTTCTCCTCCTGAGTCATTTACTAAATAAAGTATTACTATTATACTTTCAAGTATCTTTAATATCACTGAGAGATTGTGACTAATTTTCCTCGGCTCCCCTCAGTGCACTGAAGCTGTGCCAGTGGTGCTCACCTGGGATTCTTCACTAGCTGTCCTATGGTATTCCAATTTTTTAAACAATTCTGTACCTAATTTACTTTGGAAAAGCCTCTAGTATTCTATAAATACTCAGTATTTTGTTCACACAAATTTACCAGGAGGGAAAAAGTCCTTTCATTTTAAGGATCTTCTACAGAGTTTGGAGAGAAAGTCAATGTTGGGATTTCATTACTGTGCATCAGCCTCCTTGAATGATTCTGCTCTTGATGACTTACGCATTGCATCAGCCCAGATCAATTAACCATTTTATTTAACAATAGGTTATGATGTCCTGATAAATTCCAGGGATGACTCAGTCTTGCTCAACTGTGAGGGTGTTGTAGGGAAAAATACTGGGGAGTACAGACAAGCCCTGTAAAACTGAGGTTGCTAAGAGCTCACTGCTCTTATCCTAGGAAAATCTAACTCTTAAATCCAAGGAAACTGCAGCCATGGCATAACTGCAGTAACTGATTATTGTTTTCCTGGATTTAATTTTGGTTCTGCTTCACTCCTGTTCTGAGCCATGAACTCTGAGACACAGAAATAAACAGTGACACACACAGATCCTCAGTCACTCCAGTGAAACTTCAGGCCTCTCTCACCATACACATTTCACTCCACAAAAAGCAACACACAAGAGCAGAGAATCAGAAATAACACAACTTAAATCTTCTGAAAATCCCTATTTTCAGCAGCCAGAAATAGAGATATTCAGAAGAGAGTCAAGAAACACAAACTGCTGGCTGATGGCCTGGATTAGAAATCCAGTTCCACTCAAGCACACTGGGACAATCAAATTGACAGAAAACAGGAAAAAGCAGGCTCTACCTTTCTTCTCAATGACATCCAGCATCAGAAAGATTTGGAGAGGAGGAAATAAGAGAGGAAATCTTTTCCTATTAGCTTTTTGTTCTTCTTAATAAGAATCTGAAGACAGAAAAATTGCATGCCAAGTACTCTGCCTGCTCTGACTGATGCACTTCAAACACAGCAAACCTGATTTCTGCAGCCACATCTTTTGAGACCATAAATTAGTGACATTTTACCCACTGCACTGAATTTCACAAGACAAAAAACTGATTTTCTCACAGATTGTTAAATTTCTATAGTGGAAATGCTTAATTACATGTTACCAGTTAACAAATTCCTTATGAACAGCTTCACAGCCTGCTCACACATGGCCTGGCATTTTTCCCCACACACACACTTGCCAAAGAGAATTACTCCTCCCCAGGCAAGGAGATTTTCACACTGGCTGCTTTGCAAAATGTTTTGTTTTAAAATAAAGCAGCATCTAGAAAAGATGAATAAAATCCCTATTAACTGCAAATATTTACAGTATCCTTCATGTCTCATTTATTTACAACCCAGTCACCAGAGAACTCAGTAGAGCACAACTGAGCAGACCAGATTCCCAAATTTTTGTGAGAGCTAAAACCTGTCTATTGTCTTAAAAAACTTAAGTTTAAAGCCAGTAGAAGAGTTACTACTTTTAGCAATGACAGGGTCTTGCCCAAGATAGAACATCCAACCCAAAAATCAAGAAACTCTTCTAAGAAGTTTCAGCTTCATCCCAGGTTTCTATGTCAGGTTTTCCACCCTTAACTTCCTTAATCTCTGACTGGTAGCCCTTGGCAGAAAATTTATGGAATGATTGAGAGGACACAGGAGGAAAACCACAAGAGATTGGATTCACTCTGACCTGGAAATTGGTCTGAGTGTTTTGGAGTAAGGACCTGAGACTGGCCAGGACAGAATAGGCAAGTTAGGCAGGAGAGGGTTGATTAACTGCAGGTCCTTCCTCATGGAAACAAGAAAATAGGAAATACAGGAGCAAATGGGAGATAATTTTCATGTTTCCTGCTCAACTGCAATGATTTTTAAGTGTGCAGCTGGAAGTCAGTATACACAAATCAGAATTTAAGTAAATACCGTGGAGATAATGAAAAGACAGTTTTGTAGGTTATGATCATGGACTTGTGTGGAAAGACTTTGCAGAGACAAAGGAAATTTCCTTTCTGCTTTGTCAGAAACCTGGATATTCCTGTACAGTGCTGCAGGGACAGATTCTTGTTTCCTCTCATCCCAAATAAATTCTTAAGTTTTGAAAAAAAAAAAAACCACTCCCACAACCTCTCTCAAAACTAAGGATTATTACAATTATAATACTGATTACTCAGTAATTGAATATCAATGATGCTGACACTATTGTATTTCTAAAGTAATTGATTTTTTTTGAGTGTACTGGCTCTTTAAAATGTTTATCTGATGATTTATTTCCCCAAAATTCTAATGTTCACATTCAGTAGAAACCAAAGTATTTCTGAAGGAATTTATCAATTTTGAGGTAATGAGTGATACACACTTTTTAAAGAGCTATCTCCTGATTATTTATTTTTCCTCACTCACACTCATCTTTTTAGTACTCACATTCAAGAAGAGACAACTTTTGACCATAAAATGCAGATTTGTTGTCATTACTTGATCTGGTAAAGCACTTAAAGCTGCCACTGAACTCAAGAGTTTATTTACTTAAAATATCCCCTTAAATACAGGGATATTTAAAGTAAATAAAAAGTTTTAAGAAATATCAGGTTGTTCTAAGAGTAGAGCTAAAAAAATTTTTGTTAAGGAGTCTCCTAAAAGTCAATTTTTCTGCAGGTAATTTCTGCCACTACCTGGAACAACACAAAGCCTTTATGGCATTGGGGGCAGCATCCCAGTGACTTAATTCCAATCTGGAAATCTTCTGGAAAAAATCCAAAGCATTTCCAGCTCTTGGGGTAAGATCTCCCTTGCTGCAGGACCCTGTTTGGTAAGAAAGGCAATGCATACTCACTCCAAGCCACTGGCAGCAAAGCACTTCAAGTGAATTGTGATCACTTCGGGCATTTTATCGAACAGAAGGCTGCGCTCGGCCTCCGTGTAGTGGTGGCAGTTCTCACAGAAATACTTGTCCTCTCCCACAATCCTCTCCACTGAGGCAAACTGGGAAATTGCCCATTTCAGAGTCTTCATTTCTGTTTTTGGCTCTGGAGAAACTAGAAAAGAGAATCGCTGCGTTCACGGATACGCCAATATTTACATCCCGCCAGAAAAGCAACAAAACAAAATATGTCAAGTTCAGATCACTCCAAACCTGCAGCACTGCAAAGAACACTCAGTATGTGCAAAACATGTGATGTGTTCCCATCTTTGGAGCATTTCAGGAAGGGATGAAAACATCACTTAATGGGTATCATTACTCAAAATTAGGATTTTTCCAAAGCTCATTTCAGATCACACAATTTTGTTGCCATGTCTGGAAATGGAGAGCTTGTATGAGACCAGAATTTCACTTATTAAGGCAAACCCCCAAAATAACCAGAAAGTTCCCTCTCACTTCTTGCATTTTGCCTCCCCTGCCACCCTCACACTGCTGACAGGATCGCCCGCTGTCGGCAGCACTTCACATAGGAACATCATTCCACACATTTTCCTCTGAATCCTTCAGCAAAATGGGGAGCAAAAGCAGGAAAAGCTGCTCCAAATTAAGTCCATGGCAACTAAAATTAATTCCCTTAAAATACTGAATTTCAAGATGTGCTTTTGCCACGCTTCCTTTTGAAAATAGCTAAAAACTGCATATAGATCAATAAAATTTGTGAAAGAGACCACATGGCTAACATTTACAAACAAAATGTTATTAAGGTAACAACAATCAAATACTAAAATTTTTTTTGGGGTAACAAGAAAAAAAGCTGGATTCTTGTTTCTTTTATTTCTAAGAAAAAATGTGGATATTTATTATAAAAAGAAGAAAAAGCAAAATTTCTCATCCAGGAAGAAAAGAGAAGACTCAAATCAAAGGAAATACCTAAACATAAGCAGGAAAACAGTTGCCTAAGTGATGGATTGTGGACAGTCTATGCTACATATTAAAATTGTTCCAGATCTTAACATTATCTGGATCTGTCAATATTATCAGCACCGTGTTTCCAAAGTCTAAAGTTAATCAGGGCAGGAGATAACAGCCTCTAATTTTAGCCAGCACAAACAGGAGCCATGTTCCTAACTGCAGCACTGTCCCTTCCCCACAGCTGGCTGAGGCAGGAACACAGCTTCCAACTCTTTTTTTTTTTTTTTTTTGAGGGAGTTACTTTCTTTTATAATC